>CM041779.1:245132948-245290781 GCA_023374045.1 Limonium bicolor
TCGAGTTACTGGTTAGACCAACACATACATAATCAGAGAAGAAAAGATATAAACCCAGCAAAAAAATCGAAGATAATGGGTCCCGATATACATGTACCAGTAGAGAAATTATAGGAACAATCTGAGGGAATGAAGAACAAATTGAATGGTTGGATCAATACGTGTATATGTATATCTTTCAGGAATGCGACAACCAACAGAGGAAACCTTCGATCATACCGACAGAGAGATCGATGACCAATCCTACGGGGACATCAACAGATGTATATGCATCGACGACTATTCCCTGCCAACGGACAACACCAATTTGCATACAAGGTCGAAATCAAATGTTACCTTCTTTTTTTTTAGTCTGAGAATCGCATTATTATAAAACCTAGATCCATAATTGTTGGTCCAACATCTATCCATTTTTCTCTTTTGATTCGCTGTGACTAAGTCTTAAACCATCAAAATCATTGATAAACCACTTCAATTCAAACCGAAAGTAAGGTGCACGGAAAAAGGTTGCCGAACCAGTATATAACAACAAGCCAACAAAGAGCCGAACATGAACACGAATCAAATTGCAGAAATCACATGTTTCCAATGGTATGATAACAGAGGGCCAAATGAAAATATTAACACAGTATTGACAGAGGCCCATGTATATTCAAATTAGAAGCATGTACCGTCAGTAGAAACAAAGGGTATTTCGGTAGAAGTACCGAGACTAACCGAAGTGGTACTGATTAAGTTTTTCCGGCCGTGACTTCGCGGTTATCCGTGAGAGAGGAAGCTCAGCCGTGGTGTTTGTTGGGTTCGATTTCCTTTGAATTTGAAAACTTGGAGCTCGAGAGAGGTGTAGAAGATCGCAGATGGCTGGTCTCTTCAAATCGTGTTTCTGAGTTTTCCTTGTCGGCAGTGAGGTTGCAAAATTTTACCGTCGGTGAAGAAAAACGAAGAGAAGTAGAGTTGTGGTGTTGGTGTGAAGAGAACAGAAACAAAAGCTGAGCTGTGTGTTCCTTGCTCGCGTGAATGAAGAGAACAAAGGAGTATAACTTGTATTTTCTTGTTCGTCGACGGTGGAGAGAAATGGAGAAGGGTGGAGCTGGTATACTCCTTGTTCGCCAGAGATTTGCACAATCACTGTGGGTGAAGAGAAGACTGAGGCATGGAGCTTGTGTTCTACGTTCTCCAGCTTGGTAGCAAAAATTACCGTCGGTGAGAAATGAAACAGGCGCAGAGCATGTAATTCCTTGGTCGCCAGATAGGTTGCAAATTACCGTAGAAGAGATGAAAAAAGGGGGCAAGATGATTCACTCATTTTCGTCATCGTGAAGAAGAAGAGAATGAAAAGAGTCTGTGAGGGAAAGAAATGAAGAGAGGAGAGTATATTGTTCTTTGTTGCCAGTTTTGAGAATGCAGGGGGATGAGAGCTTGTATGCTCTTTCTCGCCAGGTCGGGTCGCAAATTACCGTGAGCGAGGAGATTAGAAGAGAGACATCAGCATGTATGTTTCTCATTTGCCGTGAGGAAGTGAAATGAAGATAGGACAGAGCTGTGTCCCTTGTTCGCGAACTTGGTTTGCAAATTTAACGAGAGGAAGGAAAAATGAGAGAGGTAGAGAGCTGCATCTCCCTTGTCCACTGGTTCGGTGTGTAAAATTGCTATGGTGAAGAACGTGAGAATGAGAGGAGTGCAGAGCTTAGGGAAGGAGAGTGAAGTTATTGCGAGAGAATTTTTTGGGATCGGCGGCCACTGTAGCTTGTCCTGGGAACAGGGTTTTCATTTATGTTTTTATAAGTAGGGAGTGTGGGTGGTAGGTCATTCTGTTCGTGAGTATGGAGGAGATAAAATCAGTCATTAAGGAGTTGGGCTTTGTCTGGATGAAGGTGAAATAAAGGGGCTGAGGGCAGGTTGGGCTTTAAAGCCGTATTGGTTAGTAAGGGCATGATCATAATAATAAGAAAAATCCACCCCCAATGTAACTCTCAGATTTGAACCGTGGACTTTTAGCTCCTTCTAGAAATTCACTAACCAACTAGACAATGATAGAACTCAGTTCATGGACGTGAAAAATAACACTAGAACTCTAATTCGAACTGAATGAGTTCCATAAAAAAACGTTGTCGTTTTAACGGAAAAATGCAGTGAAACGGAAGAGTTTAGTCTAATGAAATGGATTGGGATCTTATTGAGCGTCATGAAGTAAATGAATGTATATAATAAAACTACGAAACATAGTAAAACATAAAATAAAAATACATGAAATGATAAAATGGTACTAGTATGATGAAATACAAATACACATGAGTATTCTAAAAATGGAAATTGAATCAAATATGTACGAATAGCAGTAAATAAGATAGAAAAAAGAAGTAATAAAATGAGATGAGAGGGAGTTTAATCGAATTAGCGACAGAACAAAAATGTACATAAAATGATGAGAATGATTCTAATAACAATGTACAGACAAAATAAAACGAGTACTCGCAAACAGAATACAAGTAAATATGTCAATGAAATGAAGTGAGGTAAGATAAACAAGTAACGAAATAACATGAACTAAGATAAAACGAATAGGCAAATAAATAAGCAAACAAAACGTAACTGACTAACAGAAATAAATCGAAAAATAAAATGGTGAAATAAGTGAATAACGAATGGGGATGGGTTTGAAAACGTATGATTTAAGAATTTATTTCATGACATAAAGTGACAGTTTCGTTTTGGTATGTATATGAATAAGTTTTGAAAAGAAAGGCGATGACTCTCTTATTTTATTAATTTTTTTTGGATTTTGCTTTATTGGGTGAGAATTTTTGGTGTCTACAATGCCGTGCAGGATTAATCCGGCATTGAGTCCGGCATCCCTTGAACTTTTGCCTTGAAAATCATTCCTTGCACAGAAAACTCACAAAAACATAAGTCTGTACAAATAATATACTTTAACACATAATATAACATAAATAACATATATTTAACCTTATTTAGATAATTATAATACTAAATCTAACTCATAAAATATGACAAGTCTACGGCTTATCAGTAGGCGGTGGCTGAGTCCGTTGTAAAAAACGGTTTACCAGAATCCGGTTTGAATAACCCAGGTCTGGTAACAAGTGGATAAGATCGGTGAAGGCGGTATAGTATTCGTCAACCGACATCTTGTCCCCTTGCTTCAGACTGTCCAGCTCAAGGTGCATAACCTCCTGTACATGCACCGGGTAGTACTTGGCTCGCAACAGAGCCGTGTACTCCCTCCATCCAAAAGCGGGATCCGCGATTCTTTCTTCCCGTATTAGCTTCCACCAGCTTCTTTCCGAACCCTTCAGATAGTAAGCGGCAAGACGAACCTTGGCACCAGTAGGAACATCCAAGGTTTCATTGGCGGTCTCCAACTCAGAGATGTACGCCTCCAGCTTACTAGGGTAGGTCTCAACTTGAAATGATGGGGGTCTCATATCTACCAACGCCTTGACCCAGTTGGTCTCGCGCGGCTGTGGCTGTGGCTGAACCTCGGGCTGCTGCCCTTGCTGCATCGCAGCGACAAGCTGAGGTACCATCTGGGCTATGGCAGCCGCCATTGCGTCGGCCATCACTTGTGCTGTAGGGTTATCCCCCGGTTCTCCCGTACCGCGCCCACGGCCTCCTCCCAGTGGTCGGCCTGCCATCTGAATTCACACGAACATACATTAGCATTGTGCTTACAAACTTATCGGTTCCAACGGTTGTAACATCTTTCTGACGACAAGGTAAATCCACACTTTGTTAGTGGTTAACCTTTCCATAACTTTTCACTCACACATCTACCCTAAGATTTCCTAACTCGGTAAATTCCTAAGCTCGATATTCCGGTCATCAGAGCGATACTTCGCTCTGATACCACTTTTTGTAACACCCCAACTTTAAATTTAACAATAAACGGTAACTGCAGCGGAAATTCATAACTTAAGCATTAACTAAAATGGGTCGGTGTTACACGCCGTTAGCCACCCACGTGGCTAACAAGGCTAAATACACCCAAGTGTATCAGTCTGATTGACACAGACTCCCGAGCAATCGGTACTAACATCCAAATACATATAAACCAACAATACTGAGTGTATATATACAAACCATCACCGTAATTCTGACGCTACCAAAATAAACGACCACGGGAGCACATGCGCCTCCCGGCCCATCATCCAAAAGCTAACAAAAGTATTTCATTACACCTAGGAACTAAAGCCACTCCGCTTCTTCAATCCTCATCCTGTAAAATGAAATATGTTGCCCCAAAGGGGCTCAGCAACCCTTGGCTGGTATGATTAACATGCAGCCCGTCCGCTACCGGGATACACACAACTAATTGTCATGATAACATGGCATTAATTTAACGTACAACATACATAAGCATAACAATAAGCATTGCATAGCAACAACAACATAGAACGTACAACATAACAGGAACGTTTCACTTTAGGAAACAAACCAAACATTAGTTAGCCAAATTTGGTAGCCTAGAGAATGATTTCAATCTCATGTTAAGCTTGTTACATAACTCGTTACCATTCTGTTTGTCGAACGATTAACTTAACCCAAAGATGTGTCAGATATAGTGATCCAAGCACACCGTACATATAGTCCCCCTAGCCTGATCTAAAGTCAGGAAGGTAATCCTTGGTTAGGCTTGCGGGTGATTGTAATCGAAGAAGGAGAGATAACCATAACATAAAGAGAACCGAATCTGATTCAGATATCGACTCCTGTACATACACGCGTGACCGGAACTACTGGATTTCTCACCCCCAGGTTATACTCTTGTTAGTAGTCCCATTGTTGGCTTAACACATCAATTCACACCATACGTGTTTAAGTCCTATTAGGCACACAGGGAGATGGGACACACTTTAATAACACAACCACAAACAACTCAAACATAGTCGTGGTTAGAACGTTCCTTAGGTTGAAACGTTAGAACCGGGTACCGCTCTCTTACGTATCCTAGTTTGGTTAACTAACGGGTTACCACGTATTCGAGGTTAACGGTACCGGTACACACACGCCACAATAATAACAATGACTGTAAAGTAATTTTATGATTTAAATCTTACAAAGTCATGAACATTCAAAAAACAAACAAACACACAAGCCAGTGTAAACCGGTAGCAAACGGACTGTAAGAAAACCATACCTTGGTCGTTGTTGCGTTTGAATTCCACCGAATGTAGCTCCTATACATAATTAATAACATCGGTTAATTACCTTATTTAACTTTGATTAACTAAGTGTTTTACAGATTACATGACATGTTTTTACGCTTAAACTTACACTTGATTATCCTCATTATACCCACTATGGTTTACTACTTAAGCCACATTTCTTTTCTATTTTTTTATAAGTATGGGCCAACCGACCCACCGACTGACCCAACCCCCTAGGTCGTTCCATTCCAGAAACATTCTGGTTCACTGTATTTTGCCCGACCGACCCACCGACCGATCCAACCCTCTGGGTCGGTCCATTCCATAAACTTTCCGGCAGGCTAAATACAGTTCGACCGACCCAGCCAAGGTCGGTCCCTGGGTTGGTCGACTGCAGAATCTTCCCAAAATTTGCCAATCTTTCTCCAAACATCTCTTCAAGCTTCCTAATAGGTTCTAACATCATTAGGCACTCTTAGACCTACATAAATCATCAACCAAACTCATATTCTAGCACACTTCTAAACTTCTCAACACCTTCTCAAATTCTTACCAAAATTCCTAACACTTGTAACATTCTTCCCTAGGTTTCTAAATGGTAGTGTATACCGACAACTTGGACTAACTAAAGTGTTCCTTCACTACCATTACAACTACTCCAAAAACATTATTTCTCACTAACACCTCCTTTACACAAACTCCTACAGATTTTTCCACAAGTTCATGCGTAAACCTTCATGGAATTATACCTCTCTTGTTTACCAAAATTTGCACAAAGCTTAACCACACTCCCACCATGACCTTGGTGTATCCAAATCACTCGTTTGAACTCTAACTCCTCCAAAACAATGCCTAAGTCATTTTAACACTCAAGAACACCTTAAGTCATTTTTCCACCATTTTTCCCAATAATCCCTAGTACAAGCTAGGTCATCCAATCTCCTTTAAACACCTAAAACTCCTTGTTTACTAAGCAAATTTTAACATAGCTTCACTAGTACTTTCTTACACCAAAACACATAACTTTTCATCTTTAAACAATCAAGGACATTCATCCACACAACGAATGTTCTTTACACACAACTACACTTTAAACTACACTACATCACAATATAGTGCATAATTTAAATTGCTTGGCACTTAGGCCCTTAAATTACATTAATCTTAAAAACTGAATTTCCCACATATTAAATTCCTTTAACCTGTAAATACACACAACATCACATATGCCCTAATTCCTTGTGGATAGTATTCTAACTCATTTCCCATTGGCTCTTTAGGTTTTTTATTAAGCAAATATAGCTCAATTCCTAGTACACAAACTACATTAGGTTAGGTTATTTACCTCTTCCTCTTCAAGATTTTATTTCTTGTTTTCTTTGATTGAAAATCAACAAGGAACTTTGATCACTTGTCAGCCTTCTAACCAATACATAAATGACGGTAATGAGCATTAAGCTTTATACTTAACTCATGAATAACCCTAAATTTCAAGAGTGTTTTAAAACACTAAAATGGATGTTTACCTTGGAATTGAAAGAGAGCTTGATTAAGTAGCAAGAGAAGGCTCCTCCTAGTCCTTTGAAGTTTGGAATGAAGCTAATAAAAGAGCAAGAGAAGGCATCATCAAGAGGTGATTCTCGGTCATGAACAAAAATGAGAGGAAACATGAACTTTCTTTGGTTTTTCTTACCTTGACGCAAAGGAGATTAACAAGGTAAAAATAGATGAGTTTTCCCTCCTTCAATATGGATTCTTGATGGCACCGAAATGGAGTTCTTGAAGATTTGAAAAGACAAGATTGTAGAGCTTGCTCTAACTAGAAGAATGGTAGTCTTTGAATTGAATTTGGAGCATGGAGGTAGGAATTACAAGCAAATGAAGATGAAGAATGGTAGAGGTGCTGTAGCATTACCATTTTGGTTGGAAGGATGAAGGACGGAGACGGTAGGAACAAGGGAGAATGAAGAAAGGAGGTGAGAGGTATTGCTTTGTTAAGATATTTAAGTTAAAGCAAATAGTCTTTTCTTTATTTCCTTCTTCTTCTTTCTTATTGGCTAGCAAGTGGAATGACTCCCCACTTTAAAAACCGGCCCCCTTCATATACATGAGATATTTATGGTCTTTGTTGACTCTTTAATTAAGCTAAGTTGACTTAAGTCTAAACTAGCACTATTTGAGCACTATTCATAAATTAGTGCACATAATTGTGAAATTTTTGATTTCCCATTGATTTAGACTTCCTAATGTGATACTAAGTAGTACACATATTGATTAAGGTGTAATGATGGGCATTTAGCCACTCAAAACCCGTTTCCCAAACAATTTTTCAAAAATGTGCTTTAAGACTCCTTAAAGCACATTTTGTGTTTTAACTCGTTTTCTAGCTTGTTTTTCTTTAGTAATTGGTTTAACATGTTCACTAGCATGTTTATAAAGTATAGATAAGCTCTTTATGCCTTAACCAAGGTTATCCCAAGCTTAGAGCATGGTTTGCTCTAATTGTCTTTATAGTACTTTATTGTGTTTTCTATGGTTTAAATTGTTCACTATTGTTTCTAAGGCACTTTTTAGCCTTAATATACCATAGTTTAATATTTAGACAACATATCAAGGTTTGGGTTATTTCATTAATTGTTAAGTTAGCAGTTGGGGTGTTACAGTGATGGATGGGTGCAGACGCGTGACATTTGTGTGAGGTGATGAGCACGGTGTGTGACGGGTGTGGGATGGCTGGAGGCACGGCGTTGGGCATGGGCGGGGTACGCCTGGCATCGAGTGCCAAATATTGACCACTAATTCAAAAAAATTTAAATTATACTAGGTCGATACAATTAATCAATGTATAGTTAAAATTTTATATACAAAAATTGTCATCCAGTTTGATTTTGTCCAACCAATACAGACTAGCAGTCTTGATCAAGAGTAACACTATATTAAAATAATTTGGAGCTGCACATGAAAATCAGTACAAGTTAGAAAGGTTGCTTAAAATTCTTACTTTAAATTTTTGTCAATCAAACCTAAACCAAAAGCGCCTAAACTTGAACTCAACCAAACCGAAGTCACCCGAATCTAATTTAAACCAAATGAACTCCACCCGGTTCGAACTAAACCGACTAGTAAATAGCTACAAATTGACCCAAACCAAACCGAACTGAGTAACCGAATTACCAAGTCTATTGCTTATTTTTTATGGCAAGAAGACATGCATTCTCACAATAATTATAATTACTCATGTAAATGGTATTGTACGTTGAACATGTTTGGTTGCTTGTCTGTTGATTACATGTGTTGAAATTATATAAAATAAACATAAATATACACAGATAAGGTGTAAGTGAAAAATTAAGGAACACAATATACCTAAAAGGTAAGATAAGATATTGGATTCACTATCCTTTATGTAACTACTTAAAATCATTTCTTAAGTGAACAAGTGAAAAACCTTAACAAATTACAGGTGAAATTTTGGATCACTTATTCATTGAATTAATTGCCTAAGTGCATTCCTTAATATGTGGTGGGATATTTTCTTCTGTGAGAAATCTAAGTTAGGAAACTTGCTAGTGCGTTGTGTACACAAATGGATGACTGGAAAAAGATCCGCTCTATGGTGAAATCCAATGAGCCCATTGATTATTGGTCACGTCATACCGTTTAGCGCAGGCCATTGGTTGTAGGCCCCCACCTTATAACAGAGGATAAAAATAAAAAAAATGTGACATGTGTTATCTTCTAACATGGTGACACATCAGGGTTATGGGAAAGGTAAGTTTTGTGATTTAAGATATCTAAATGGAGTAAATAAATACTCAAGATTTAATATGAGATAACTACCGCAACTCGTAAACTCCAAAATATTGGATCAAATGTATTGAAAGCTTAGAATATACCTAAGCTTATTTATCACTTAAAATGATGTTTATGTTTAAGTTATCCATATGTTTGATGGCTGCTATTTGAGTTTATATGATGAATATCAACATTCTGGTTTTGTGTTATTCATGTGGTTATTGCTTATTGGCCTTGGGATTTTGAATAAATAATAAGGAATGCATGCCAACTTTGACCGATTAACTTAAGTGCAGCCCAAAGGAGTATGAGTTTTGCATGATACAATACTCAGCAGTTGGGATGACCCCTCTAACAATGTTTTTACAGGTAAATAGACAAAGACCCTCAGCCAGAGTGCGGGGTTGGGTAGTTATGGGTTGTTATGTTTTATTATGAACAACAATGTAATTGCTCCCAATAGTGAGACGGGTAAGGTTTGTAACATGACTAAGTGTTGTAGATGTGGAGGTAGATTCTATTCTAGCCACGCTTTATGTTCCGAGTAGTTGGTAGCCTTGTGCGTTTAGGTGTGCAACGGGGTAACATCTCATAGAGATTAGTTCTTCTACTATTTTAAGGTAATGTTACAAGAAATTGTAGATGTCTTAAGAATGAAACATTGTATCTCAGAAAGACAGGCTCATATAGTGACAAACTGTCACAAAGGTGAGGCACTGTAAAATGTCTATAAATAGAACCTCACTCCTCATAATAAAGGGTTGCTCACCTTTTGCTCTTAAATTTGCACTCTAATTCTCTCTATTCTATGTTTCACGTGAGTTTGTAAAACGAGTGTGCAAGGTAAGGAAACTTGTCCTCGTAAGTCTCATTTGGTAGGGGATTTACCTGTCGAAGTAAGACACGTTGATGATGAACTCCGCATAACAACTTTCTCTAACTTTTCCTTCTTCTTCACCAAAGTTAGGAGATTGCGAATTCATTGAAAAAAAATTCATAAATTAGATAAATAAATAATGGTATATTTCCTAAATAAGCTAGTTTTCATTTTCTTTTGTTCACTTTTAGTGTGTTAAAATATAATATAAGAAAATTTTACATTCAATTTGTTAATTTATTATTTTTAGTGAAAAAAAAGAATGAAGAGTTTGAAGTACAAAAGAAAGAAATTCAATCAACTTATTTACATTTGATTTATTTACAAATTTTAATTTCTTTTATGTTAGTTCTTTCATAAAGGTTCTCTTTTTTTACAATGTTAATCATTTCTTCAAAGTAATCATTTTGAAAATGTTAAATATTATTATGTTTGTCAAAAGTAATATTCACTTGGTTGATACTTTATAATTTGTTCACTTTTTGAAATATTTTTTATTTTAATAATAATTTATTATATATTTACATTTTTGTAATTTTATAATTTTTAATATGGGTGTTATACTCAAATTTTTAATCCCCCGGAAGAGAGTCTTTTAAGGCACAAGTGC
The DNA here is from genome assembly GCA_023374045.1 of Limonium bicolor. Taxonomy (NCBI): domain Eukaryota; kingdom Viridiplantae; phylum Streptophyta; class Magnoliopsida; order Caryophyllales; family Plumbaginaceae; genus Limonium; species Limonium bicolor. Next base: position 245,143,399 of record CM041779.1, read on the forward strand.
TAAAAGGGTAATTTGGTCAAGAGATATGGAATACCGGTTTGATTAGCATGATTCAAGGAGTTAGCGACAACTTGGTCATCATGAAGTGCATTTTGTAATTTCAGGGCTCCTAAGCCATCTCGTAAGCTCTCTCTCCTCCGAAAATGACTCAAATCAACTCGGAATGCTTTCAAATTTTAACACAAGGTAGAGGATGACATTTAGAGCTTATTGGTTTTGTATTTTGAATTTTCCAATTTCCAATCATTTCCTAGAAATTTCTAAGAGAATCTGACGAGAAATTGAATTTAAAAATACTCCATTATCCGAAAATTCTTATTTTTGTTTAGAAAAATAAAAATATCTTCCTCTAGAAGTAGTTAAAATTTCATGGTCAGATTCCATTGGGAAGTCACTTAACCAAAATCCCGATAAACTTCATTTTTTACCGAGTTTAGTCCATCTTTAGTGATGTCTATATAAAGGACATTATCCCTTGATAAAATCAGGACACAAAGAACCCTAGAGCACTCAATCATCCAACTGTTCTTCCCCCATTTTGAACTCCTGAGCCTCAAATCAAACACCAAAATTTCATTGAAATCATCATAAAAACACATTTTTCAACTTCCATAGCCATGACAATCAGTAAATAACTGTCAAACCACCACAAAATCATAAAGGACATCATCAATTCACAAGGGTCAGAATCCAGATGTGAGCTCAATCTGGGACTAAATCTGTGAAGAATCACGCCAATTTCAAAGATAAAACAGTTAGAATCTCATTTTTCCAACTCCCCTCGACTTCATTAACCTTCTGCTGAAATTGGGGTTCAAACCGACCCTTTCCAGTTTCTAAGTTGTTATTTGTTCTCGTTTATGTATAGTAACTTGTTCACTAAGTTTCAGTTATAATTCGAGGTCAATTTCAAGTTTATAAATTACTAATGTCTTTAGAATCTTTCAAGCTACACGTACATAAATTTGAGCTGAAAAAACCACTTGGAAGTGCACGAACGCCACTGTCCGTGGCTAGTCCATGCCCGTGGATGGCCTGTCTGGTATCTCGGATGGCCCGTCAGCGACCACGGACAGCCTCGGACGGTCGCAGGTCCCATTTTTTTCAAATATTTTAGGTTTTCTTTCGATTTCAACTTTTCTGATCATCTAGGTTAACTAGGGTCTATGGGCTTAGACACTAGGTCCATGGCCACGGACAGAACTAAAATGACCTAAGTCGGCTTCCAAAACCCTAGTTTAGGTAATTTCAATTTTCACCTTAGTTTTTAGTTAAAAATGTCAAAAACAGAAAAAATCATAAACATGCGCACTTTAGTTTAACTGACCTCGGAATAAGCCAAAAATAACATAAGTAGAGGAAAATGACTTAGACGGGTAGTGAAAGTAATCTGAACCCTAAAAAAGTCGAATACCAAGCCCCAAACCTGAACTCTCCTTTCCTACTTTACCGTATGTTAAAATTAGGTGGCGACTCTAAATAGGTTCCTATAACTTAACTTAGGATTTAACCATTATAATTATATGACTTTATTATTAATCTTAGGTGACATGTGAACCTAGAACCTGATCAGATCCTAATCAACATATGATAGTGGTTAAAAAACCGAGGCACACAATGGGTTTAGAGTTATCTATAATTTTTTATAGTATTTTGATGTTTTTAAAATTTTAAAACCTAGTGATGTATTGCAAAAAATCTAGTGGGGTTTTGTGAATTTTAAAAATTGTTTGTTAAATGTAAGGGTATTTCTGTCTTTTTCTGCTGGCCTGCTAAATTGACATTTTATAAAATAAATACAAATACAATGGCATTTAAACTTTGTCGTTTTTAGTGAAATTACATAAATTAGCTAAAAAGTAACATTTTAAAAATTTCCCTATGTATTTGTAAAAGATATCCATGATTTATTTTATTTTAAAACACTTAAATTCAAATATATATATATATAGTAAGAGATTATAGGGAAATTTCATGAAATGTCATTGTATTTTGGCTAATTCATGAAATGCCCCAAATAAAAAGAAAGTCACAAAATACCTCTACGTTTTTGCAAATGTCCATGAAATGCCATTATATCATTAACGAGAAGAAAAAAAGACTTAAATGCCCCTATTAGTTAACAAGAACTTTTAATGTTCACATTTGCCCCTAAGTGTTAATAAATCACTCAAATTCACACTTATAAAAATATAGATAACTATAAAAAATATGTAAAATATTATAAAAATATATAAAATAGAAAATATATTTAAATATCATAAATTATTGAAAAAAACTAAATATTTCTTAGATTTTTTTTAAAAAAGTATTCAGTTACCATAAAAAAAACAAAATGTATTGAAACATAATTTATACCAATTAAGTTACATAATTCATACTAATTTAATACAATAATTTTTACCTTACATTTTTAGATTATTTTTTCTGCCAATTTAAATTATTTATTGAAAATAAATTATTTCATAATTTAGCTTATATTGAAATACCCCAGACTTAAAAATGGTGACTAAATTGGTCTAATATGATTTCTAGCGGCCTAATAGTGCCTAAAGAGTATTGGTGAAGAAAGTAAAACCAAAAGAAAAGAGAAAATGCTTAAAAGCACAAACGTAAAAACAAGTGTTACGTAACTATAGGAGGTATGTGACCTCTACTAGGGTCCCATATGGATTCCTAGGGATTAATTATGCCTGAATGATATGTGGGAACACATCCCGAAGAAAACAGATCTAAATAGTGGGTCAAAAACGCAAACAAGGCTTTAAAGCACGTTTTTCGAGAAAACCCGGAAATTTGACTTTAAGTGGTCAAATGGACCCGTAATAATTATAGTTGTCCATACAACTATTATTTAAGATTAATGGAAGCCTACGAACCATTAAAATTCAAGAAACTGGAAATATCCGAAAAACGGGTCCGGTTAGAGAATAGTGCTCAAACCGGGAATTTAACGAGTGTTTCTTGTGAAAAGACAAAAACTCCCCTGCCCAACTAATATAAGGCGGCCGGTTTTGTAGTGTGTTCAGCACTCCCCTCTCAAATTAATAAGCTAGCTAATAAGTAGAAGAGAGTCACAAAAGTAAAAAGGTACTTATTCCCCTTTTTTCCCTCTCTCTCTTTTATTTCCCTCCTCTCTCTCCTTCCTTTCTTCTTCCCCACTGTATCCTCCCCTACTCTCTACTGCGTGGATGATTTTGAAGCCCTTTTCAATGGCTTCCCATCTTCCTTCTCATGCCCAAGCCAACTCCATGCTCCAAATAAAAAACAAATCACATAATTTATACCAATTAAGTAACATAATTCATACTAATTTAATACAATATTTTTACCTTACATTTTTAGATTATTTTTTATGCCAATTTAAATTATTTATTGAAAATAAATTATTTCATAATTTAGCTTATATTGAAATACCCCAGACTTAAAAATGGTGACTAAATTGGTCTAATATGATTTCTAGCGGCCTAATAGTGCCTAAAGAGTATTGGTGAAGAAAGTAAAACCAAAAGAAAAGAAAAATGCTTAAAAGCACAAACGTAAAAACAAGCGTTACGTAACTATAGGAGGTATGTGACCTCTACTAGGGTCCCATATGGATTCCTAGGGATTAATTATGCCTGAATGATATGTGGGAACACATCCCGTAGAAAACAGATCTAAATAGTGGGTCAAAAACGCAAACAAGGCTTTAAAGCACGTTTTTCGAGAAAACCCATAAATTTGACTTTAAGTGGTCAAATGGACCCGTAAAAATTATAGTTGTCCATACAACTATTATTTAAGATTAATGGAAGCCTACGAACCATTAAAATTCAAGAAACTGGAAATATCCGAAAAACGGGTCCGGTTAGAGAATAGTGCTCAAACCGGGAATTTAACGAGTGTTTCTTGTGAAAAGACAAAAACTCCCCTGCCCAACTAATATAAGGCGGCCGGTTTTGTTAGTGTGTTCAGCACTCCCCTCTCAAATTAATAAGCTAGCTAATAAGTAGAAGAGAGTCAAAAAAGTAAAAAGGTACTTATTCCCCTTTTCCCTCTCTCTCTCTTTTATTTCCCTCCTCTCTCTCCTTCCTTTCTTCTTCCCCACTGTATCCTCCCCTACTCTCTACTGCGTGGATGATTTTGAAGCCCTTTTCAATGGCTTCCCATCTTCCTTCTCATGCCTAAGCCAACTCCATGCTCCAAAAAAAAACAATCACATATTTATGTTCCTCTCATCAAGAGCTCTCTTTCCCTCTTTCCAAATCTCAAAACCTTGAAGTTGACCCCCATGGGTATAGCCCATTTTAAGAGATAAGTCCATTTTCTTGAGCTAGGCAACATTCCCTTTCGTTTGAGGTAAGAAAAATCCAGGAAGAACTTACCTTCCTCTTTATTCCTCTCTTGACCGAAAATTTCAAGATTTTGAACCCCATTGTTGCTCCTTGTTCCAGCTGATTTTATCTCCAAGATAGGGCTGGATTCTTGCTTGTTGTTGTGCCAAAACTTCATGTAGAAATTGGAAGGTAAATGCCCTAATTTTGTGCTTTAAGTACCTTCCATTATTCTAGATTAATTAATAAGCCTAAGGATATTGCTTAGTGCTTAATTCCCCCATTGGGCATTGATTTAGAGCCTTGGCAATGGTGTTGTCCTTAACCAAAAATCAAGAGGAAAGGAGAGAATAGAAGGGAGAGAAGTAAAAGAGAAACCTATGAGCTTAAGGAAATAATCTACCTTAACACATATTCCTAATGCTTGTAGAATTTTGGGATGGGTAATGAAATGAATGAACCAAATATATGCTAAGAATGTGATTGGTAGTTTGGAAAGAGAATTATGGTTATGTTTATGCAACGGTGAGATTATATGTGATTTAAGGGCTTTGGAGCCAAGTGGTTTATGATTAGTGCATTATATGGTGTTTAATGCATTTTGGAGTGAATTGTGTTCTGGTAGAAAAGTATCGGAGTTGTGGTGAAATTTGGGAGTGAATTTGGTTAGTTTTGAATTGATTATGAAATGTGAAATTGAGGAATTTGGACAAGCTAGAAAAGTAGTGGAGTTGTGGCGAAATTTCGGTAGAACCCTAAGGATTTTAGGGATGTTATTAGCGAAGAATGACCTAGGGTTAACTAGGTGTTGATGAGGATTAATTTGGGTAGTTAATTACCTTGAGTGTTGGTTGGAGAATGGGATGGATTTATGCAAAAAATTGTAGCAAAAGGGAGTATGAATGTCTTAGAATTTCTAGAAAAGAAACTAGTGTGCATGACTTTGGAATAAGGTTTGAACTTGGATAATGGAGTTGTAAATGCCTAGGAAGGATGTGGTATGGTCTGAATGATTGTAGGAGAAACAATGGGGTTAGAGAATTGGTGAGCAAAGTGCAACTTAGGACTTTAGGAGTTAAGTTGCAAATTGAAGAATTTTTGGAGAGAAAACTTGTAGAAAAGAACAAGGATTGAGTAAAGAGTTTGACCAATGATTTAGGAAGGTTTAATAAGTGTTTAAGCGGTTATAACATGTTTGGAAACATGTGGAAAGATTCGATAAGGATTGCGTACGAAATAGGGGTTGGAATGAAATTGAAAACTATCAAATTTGACAATTTCTGCTATAGTCCGGGACTTGGGACTAGGAACAAGTCCCGGACCACCCCATTAAAAAGCACCGAGACTGATTCTGGCAATTGGTCCGGGACTTAAGTCCAGGACCAAGTCACGGACCAATGTAAAAAATGAGCCAAAAGTTTAGTTTTGTATTGATCTGGACTTAGGGCCGGACCAAGTCCCGGACCACCCCCAGAATCCTTGCGAAAGTGTTTTAAAGGCTTTAAATGATGGGGAATTGATTGGGAATGATATTAGATGATGATTAGGCCTTGTTTGATGACATGTAAAGGTCATTACGAGTATAAACATGTAACACCCCACTCATAATCATGTAATATCACTCACGATGCATTAATTAATTGTAACACCCCTATAATAATAAAACAACAGCGGAAAATAAACTAAAGGTGCTACAGACCATCGGGCTCCAAACACCCGGTACCAACCTCACCAATTATAACCATTACAATTAACTAAGTTACGGTCTGAACTTCGAGAAAACATAACATTAACATAACAATAATAAAATACATTCACTCTCCATAAACCTAATCCCATCCCAATCACTCATGCTCTCCGTGGCCACCTGTATAACAATCCGTACCTGCAAGATGAAACCAAGCAGCCCACCCCGGGAGGGGTGAGTCAGTTCCCTGGAATGGAACTGGTACAACTCTCCAAACAAAAGTTTAAATACATAACTCTTAAAATAAACAATAACTTGAAGTCAAATGCTTAAAACAAAACAGAAGAACAAGGCACATCCAAATCACCAAGTCAAAGGTAACAAGTCAAGGATGAGGATAAATAACAAGTAAGTAAAGTTAGTCATTAAAAAGAAACCACATCATAAGTCAGTGAACATCCATTGCTCGTGTTAGGTTCAGTTCCAATTAGGAGTAGAAAGACCAAAGTAGTCACAAGACTAGGAATGGAAGAAGAGATCCAAGACCCATAACTCAAGAGTGGAATAAAACCAATTGGGAGAGATGGCCCCCACCGCCAGTCAGTTGTCACAAGAACGAGGTAAACAGACCTCCACTGTCAGTTGTCCAAATGGACGAGGTATAGCAGACCTCCGCTGCCACCGACCCGTTCTCAGTCATCGGTGAAAAGTGAGTGCACCACTTATTAGAAATAATCCATACCCAATACCAAGATTGACATTTTCCCATATTCCCACTAGATTATTAACTGTACAAGTGCAATACCAAAACACTCAGTCCTACAGAGTGCAGAGGCGTAAACCCTCAGCAGTTAATATCTAATGAGACAACCACATAAGAGGAACCAATGATCATGTGAGTTGTACATTCAAGGCTCAGTTAGTCACATCAAGTTGAGTTAGTCACACAAACAGTTTCCCTTTAGAAATTCATTCCAGTTCAATCAGCGCTTTACAAAACATTCCATAAAGTCCGTTAGCAAAAGTATCTGAGTACGAGAAATCGTACCTGGTATGTGTAGAAGCAGTAACCAAGCTTGAAAGTGCGAACTACTTCCACTAATCACCTAAGATTAAGGTATTCCAAGCATTGATTAGTTAAGGAACTATAATGCTACACACCTTTCATTTTTACTAGTTTATAGTTTTGGATTACAATTACTCTCTCTTAAGGATCTGGCTGGATCTCGTAATTAATCTTTAATGTACACTTTAACTTATTCCATTTACCTACTCTTTAATATAGGTTTAGCTTAATTAAACTCTTTAGTTACACTTGGCTAATTTACTTTAATACCTATTTAAGGTTTAGGATATGTAGTTTCACCTAATAGTCCACCTAGATGTCACATTAACATTTAATATTTTAATTGTTACGTATGAGTTAGGTTTATTCTAAATTTTCCCTCTTATTATGCTTCCCATAAGGTGTGTTACTTCTTTTATTTACTTCTAATGTATTTATATATACACATATATTTTCCTTAGGATTTATCCAAAACAATCTTTAAGAAATTCTTATAGTATTTAATTATCTTTGATAACCTTTACACCTATCCACTCCCGGTATATAATTTATGAAATAAAGTATTTCCCTTAGTTTAAATTAAGTACATTACCCTCCTTATCTAGTTGGTATAAACATAGATTGACTAAATTCCTTGATTTAACATATTACTATTTTATTTCTTATATATGTATATATATATATATATATATATATATATTCACTTCACTTAAAAGTTTTCACTCAAAATATTTCTTAACATTCTATATTAAATGTTAGTTTAGAATTATTTTATTATTCTCAACCTACAAAGTTTATTAATCATCTATACTTTAATTTTTGTTACATTCAAAACCATATATTATAATATACCTTAGGAAAAATTTAGAATTACAATTTTTAGACCTATTTACTCTTGTCTAAAAATTCCCAAATTTAATATATAGTAACTATGTTATTTTAGACATATTATAAAAATTTTATTTCATAGAAATATCTTGAGTAATTATCAAAATAAATCCAAAATACTCAGAAATTACAAAAGATATAACTTACGTTTAATAATTCAAAACCCATATTACTTTACATCAAAATAAACTAGATTTTATAAGGAATCTATGGTTAAAATTTCGTGTCAAAATACATTAGGGAAGGCCATTAGATAAATTCAACAAGTTAGAGTTTAATTCTAGAATTTATATAACTTATATATTAATAATTTTTCATGTTTTAATCTCGGTGCATTAGTTTAAATGGTCATATTATCATTAACCGACACCTTCGTTATTACAAGCCCACCAATGTACTAATCACCACAACAGAAATGTTATTCCATATATAAAATATCTTATAGTTGATACTAACCCAAAACTCGATATATAATACCGATATCATTATATATATATGAAATACACTAATTTTATTCTAGCTAATCTTTACCAAGGTATTAGTATTATTTCATCCCTCATTTTAAACTCCTATATCCTCAAATTTTCGAGTGTGATAATATTTTTTTTTATTATTATCTTATATGTCATTTCATGATCATGATATGCAACTATATCATTAGGCTAAAGTTTCCCTCTTTATACATATATTTATATTTTTTGTATTATTTTATCTATTGATCTCCTCCATATTCTAACCCTTACCATATTAATTTTTATCCTACATACTGTCAAATCATATCCTAAGTTCCTACACATTTATCAATTAGTCAGTTCCAATTTACAACTTAAGTGCTCCGTTCTTTATTCTCATATTACTAGTTTATTATCGTTTCATCTTATTTTCTTAAGCTTAGTTATATATATTTTTTAAATCCTAAAATTATCAACCTTCCCTGTTACTTAATAACTAATTACCTACAGTCTATCCATATATTCCCTTTTTGTTTTACAATCTACTTCGCCCTTGAACTTAGGGGTTTACCGATTCATTATTAATTTTCTGAAGTTCACTAAATAATTTATCAATCAAATTTATTCATCGATTCAACCACCTAATCTTCTAATCCCATATTACTATTCTTTCACACCATTCTCTTTATTTCCTTAAACTTAAATATATAAATATGTATTTTACATTCTAGCATCTCTAATCGTTTAACCAATTGATAACTAATTAATAAGTACTCCTATAATCTCTCCCACTATTTAGTTAATAATTAATCAATCTAACCAAACCACCTATTTATGACTTTAAACCCTTAAATTTATTGAGGATAGTTATATATATATATATATATATATAATATATATATATATATATATATATTTATTTATTTATTTATTTATTTATAATCCTAAATATTAACCTTCACAACTATTGGGTAAGTCCTTAATTACTCTTTATAAATCAATTTTTTTGTGTTTTTATTTATTTTGTTTTCATCATAACAAAGATCCAATATATATTACGCATAAACACTTATTTCTAAATCCGAACAAACTTCATATTGGTAATTTGTTGGTTTTTCCCACATATGTATTTGTTGTCATATTAACATTTAACTTACCAATATATCACCTAATTATCAATTTGTTTGACTCACCCATTAGCAACAAAATACTAATTTAGCCCCCTTTTTTTTCCGGCTCCAACAAGTTGCAATAGAAGAATTTATTGGTATAACAATAAGTTGACATAGAAAAGATAATTATGTGCGGCTATTTTACCGGTAGATATGAATAGTTTTAACCCGGTGAATTCTGGTATGCAAGCACCCAGCGATCGCTTCAGCAGGTATGAGAAGATAATGAAAAGAGTCCTACAATATGTATATCCCCTTCACGGTGGATGCAGTTCTGGAAGGGGTTGATGCTACTGCTTCGATCCGGTACGCGAGTGGAAGTAGTTCCAGTAGCCTACTTCGGTAAAAACGTAAATAAAAAGAAAAGAATGAATAGAGGTACAGATGCAAGGGTAGAATGAAGGTAGTTGCAGATACAAGAGGCTGGGAAAGAAACGCAGAGCAAATATTCCTTGTTTGTTTGTTGTAGTTGCAAAATTACCGTGACCAGGATGGAGTTTCTGGTGCAGAACAAGAAGAGAACAATCGGAGATGCAGAGCATGGACTCCCTTGCTTGCGGACAGTGCTTTACCGGTTCTGAAATCTAGCTTCAGAGGTGCAGTTACAAGAAGATTGTAACACCCCTATAATAATAAAACAACAGCGGAAATAAACTAAAGGTGCTACAGACCATCGGGCTCCAAACACCCGGTACCAACCTCACCAATTAAAACCTTTACAATTAACTAAGTTACGGTCTGAACTTCGAGAAAACTTAACAAAACATAACAATAAAACACATTCGCTCTCCACAAAACCTAGTCCCATCCCAAACGCTCATTCTCTTCGTGGCCACCTGTAAATCAATTCGTACCTGCAAGATGAAACCAAGCAGCCCACCCCAAAAGGGGCGGGTCAGTTCCCTGGAATGGAACTGGTACAATTCTCCAAAAACAAACTTATAAAACATAACTCTTCAAAATAAATAGTAACATGAAAACAAACTCTTAAAAGTAAAACAGAGATAAAGCACTTCAAAACAATCAAGTTTAAAGAGAAAGGAAAACAAGACAAAGATAAAGAACTTCCAAAACAGTCATCTACTTGAGTAGTCACACCTACTTAATTGTAGCATCACATGTTTTCCATTGTTGATGTTAGAACCATCCCGTTTGGAGTATAAATAAGACTCAGTAGTCACAAAGACTAGTATAAGATAAGATATCCAAGAACCATATACTCAAGAGTGGAATAATTCAATGGGAGAGATGGCCCCCACCCCGTATCAATCCCTATGGACGATATATACAGCCCCCTGCTGTCAGATTTAAATGTCCTGGCGAGATATACAGCCCCCTGCTGTTAAATATCAATGCCCCTATGAGGGATATACAGCCCCCTGCTGTTAAATTTAAAAATGTCCTGATGGACGGGGACAGCCCCCTGCTGTTAAATATCAATGCCCCTATGGGCGAGGGATATACAGCCCCCTGCTGTTACCATTGAAGACGCGCGCACGTCGAAAGAAAGATTTCCAAGATTGACCTTTTCCAAATTCCCACTAGATCACTAACTACCCAGAGCAATACCAAAACACTCAGTCCTACAGAGTGCAGAAGCGTAAACCCTAAGCAGTCAATGTCTAACGGGACACCAAGTAGAAGAAACCAATACCCAAGTGAGTTCCACATCCAAGGCTCAGTTAGTCACACAAGCTGAGTCAGTCACACAACCATTTCCTTTTTTAGAAGTTCCTCTTAAAGCCAGTTAGCGTTTTCCAAAACATTCCACAAATCAATCAGCCAAAGTAACGTAGTACGAGAAATCGTACAAAACATTCCATAAAGTCCAAAACACATCAAGCTGAGTACGAGAAATCGTACAAAACATTCCATAAGGTCCAAAACACAACAAGCTGAGTACGAGAAATCGTACAAAACATTCCATAAAGTCCAAAACACATCAAGCTGAGTACGAGAAATCGTACCTGGGTAACGCTGTAGCAGTTCTAATCAACTTGCGCAAACAATCAACAGTACTCTGAAGAATATTAAAGGTAATCTACCATCAATCACTTGTAGCCTATGTTACGCTTAAATAAACTCCTTACTCTTATTTCAAAGTCCCAATTATCTTTTAAGCCCTCACTTAAATGTTATGTATAACCTTTGACTTGTCTTAGAATGTTTATAACTCAAGGTTGTAAGACCAAGGATTGTATTTTATTAACACTTGTTAATTGTTCCACCACCTTATCCACTTTACTAATACTTTACCGTAGTCCTCACATTAATACCTTTATATCTTAAGTGTATTTATATTACTCAATTAGTCTTAGAATCTCAATAATAACCCTTAAGCTCAATACCTTTATTCTTACTTTAGGGCAGACATCGTATTATAACCTATGATGGATTTATCTTAGAATACTATACTATTATTCCATAAGGTAATGATTAGGTATTTTATCAATATTTACTAGATAATCCTTTATGATTAAGTCTTCCCAATAACTTAATTAAGACCTACAACCTGTATATCGGAATCATAGTGTCGTAGATGCATTTCATTACAACTTCATTGATCTTAGAATTTAGAGACAACTACTAGACTCAATTATTTTATCTTTACTTTAGAATGACTTAATATTATAACCATTTAATTATCTTGTCTTAAGATGTTCAATTACTCTTCATCCTGAAACAACTATATTTTAATTAACTCAAACCCTTCCAACTCTTTTACTTAGTATCCACAAAGTATGTTATTCGCTTAATTATTACCTATATAATAAGGTGTTTTAAGATAACCCTTTTTATGTATCCTTACTTACATTTTAATTTTCCCAAGTATTTAATTTTTACACACATTCTCTCCATAGAGTATGTTGTAACACCCCATCCAACATTTACATACTTACATAACTGCAGCGGAAATACAAACCTCTTCACATTACTTAACTCGTTGGTGTTACACGCCGTTAGCCACCCACGTGGCTAACAAGGCTAATCCACATACATTGTACCGGTCTGATGGGCTAAATTCCCGAGCAGCTATCATTAGTATCCCTTTCCATTAACAACAACAACAACATACACCTTAACAACTATACCGAGTATTTATAAACTGTTGCCGACAACAACTTCGGTCTTACTACACCTACTGTATACATACACTTAAAAGTTTACCCATGTACAATGACTACCCGTCCTACTCTCGAACGGCTTCCAGCACTTCGTACCTGAAATAGGAAAGAAGAGAAAGGGGTGGCCCCAAGGGGCTCAGCACCTTTGCTGGTATGGTAATCCCGCAGCCCACATGCTACCGGGCCACGCACAACTAATTGTCGTCTTAACATGCGGTTGATTATATTTAAACCATGCATGTAACAATAACCACACATCACATAACATTTCGCCTCAATGGGCTCAACAACGGATAATATATCCTACTTAACAAGTCACCCATGGTATTCATCATCCCTAGAGTGTTTCTCCTCCAACGGAGCTACTTCCTTAATAGACGACACATACCCTTCAATCGGGTTATCCTTAAACGCCTCTTATCACAAACTGGGAGTCATATCTATGATCCACACACTCCACATTAAACAACACATAAAATACACTACATACAACACTTAACAACACTTTGCACGTACACAACATAATACCGCAATAGATATTGCATCACAACAAGAACACATAACATAATGGGAGTGGTTCTCTTAGGAACCGACCCATAGTTTATACACTGGTGAGCCTAGAGAATGTTGCCAGTCTCATGATAAGCTCGTTATACAATAACAACAACACTCATTACCGTCCTAATAGTTGGACGAGTAACTTAAGTTAAGGCGGTTCGGGTTTGGAGGCCCGAACACACACACAAACACATGTTCCCCCTAAACCGATATAAGTCAGAATAGCCAAGCTTTGGAGTAAGCTAATGGGAGATCATAACCCGTGAGGGAAACAACCATAACAAAGAGAAGGGTAAAGCTAGGAAGGATACCCTCTCCCAAACAACGCGCGACCGGCCAAACCGGATTCCTCACTACTGTTAGTACATACTTACTTTAGACAATACTTAGAACCCCATTATGGAGCCTGTCACATAACAACTCATACAGTATTACAACTGGGTTAAACATACAAGGGAGATCCCTACATTCACATACACATATCACACAATTAACGCACGCATAGCCGTGGTTAGTACGTCCCATGGTACGGGTCGTTTACTCCCGAATACCGAACTCTCAAGTGATCCTAGACTCAGTTAACTAAGGTTAACACTGCCGAGGTTAAATGGTATCGGAGTTGAACACGCCACATAAATGAATTACTGTAAACTCATTACATGTTTAATCTTACAACGTGGCAAACATACAGAAAAACACATTGGCATACAAGCCGGTGTAATCCGGTAGGACGCAGGTTGCAAGAAAACCATACCTGTCACCGGAGTCCACTTTATCACGCCCACTTATGTTCCTCGAGCAATTCTCGAACAACTGTTAACACCACATGTGTCTTTATTAACATTGGGGTAATATGTTTGATCATTTAATGTCAATGCTTAATTTTTCCCCTTAACTTAGTTACATGACTTAACATTTTTAACTTGTTTTACTCTCACATTTTAATACAACTTTTAACCCACTTAGGTGTCATTAAACTCCCCTAACATGTCCTTAACATCCTTATAACATCATTACCTACCAATCCCCATCATCACATATCATTTCATAACCTTAAACCATGTTTTTGGTCCGACCGACCCCCGACCGACCCACAGCTGGGTCGGTCCATTACAGAACCCTTTTACTTCCTTATAATCATGCCCGTCCGACCCACGTCCGACTCACTCGACTGGGTCGGACCATGTGCGAACATTTCCTTCCTTTGAAACTTGACCGACCGACCCATGTCCGACCCACCCTTTTGGGTCGGACCATTACCGAACACATTCCTAACATCTAACAGAGGCTCGACCGACCCAAAACTGGGTCGGCCCCTGGGTCGGTCGCCTTCTAAACTTACCAAAACTTTGCCAAATCTTCACCAAACTTCTCCTAAGGCCTCTTAAGTGTTCTAACATCATTTGGCACTTCAAACACACCCTTAAGATATTCTTAAACACTCACAAAACTATTTTTCCTAATTCCTTAAACCTTTACTTAATCTCCACAAAATTCCTATCACTTACAATGTTTTCTCCTTATGATTTCTAGGTGGCATTTCACCTATAATGACCACAATACCAAGGTGTTTCCTCTACACCTTATCATCACCTCTTGACTTCTTTTCTTACTAACTAAATCTCCTTTTTCACATCATACCTAAACATCACTTATTCCTTGAACACCAACCTTACCTAAACCTTAAACAACTTCTCCAAGACTTTAATACATTCACAAAACACCCATTGAATTCCTAGAACTTCCAAGACAACACCTAAATCCTTGCATCACTCCAAATCACCTTAACACATGTTTTCTTCTCAAGTAAACATTTATTCACCCATAACACTTCCTAGTTCACCAAAACCACTTAAAACACTTAGAACTTCTCACACATTTTCCCCAAATTTGGCCATAGCTTCTCTTGTATATACTCACATCCAAACACTTAGGTTTTTACCTTATTTCATTCAAAACACCTAAAATCCATCAAACATTTTTATACACAAACTTCACACATTAAGCACTACATCACAATATAGTGCATAACTTAAATTGCTTGGCACTTAGGCCCTTAAATAACATGGCTCTTAGGCCCTTAAATTGTATAACCTTAAACACTGAATTTCCCACATAAATAATGCCTTTGACCTGCAAATACATACACCAAAACATATGTTCTTTTACTAGTCTCCTTGAGAACATTTTGCTAGGTCACTCACCATTGGCTCCTTAGGTATTTTATCAAGCAAATCAAGCTCATTTTCCTAAGGCATTTAAACTACATTGAGATAGTTTGTTTACCTCTTTTTCCTCACAAACTTCTTTCTTGTTTCCTTACAAACCGGTGGGGTACTTGATTCCTTGTCAAGTTCTATACATTGTACAAACAACATAATGAGTATTCAAGCTTTAAGCTTCATCTCATTGTAAACCCTAGTTACATATATTGTTTTAACACATTAAGGTAATTGTTTTACCTTGGAATTGGAAGAGAACTTGGATAAGTATCAAGAGAGGACTCCTCCTAGCCCTTGGAAGATCCAAATGAAGCTAAAACAAGCAAGATAAATACACCATGGTGAGGTGAATTTTCGGACAACACAAAACATGAAGGAAACATGGATTTTCTTTGAGTTTCCTTACCTTGAAGCAAAGGAGAATATGAATATGAAAAGGTGAGCTCAAGCTCCTCCCATGGTGGTTTCTCTTGGCACCGAAATGGAGGTTTTGAAGTTTTGAAGAGACAAGATTGTAGAGCTTGGCTTAACTAAGAGAATGGTGGTGTTTGTTTTTGATTTGGTTAAGTGAGCTAGATTTTACATGTGGTCAAAGGTAGACTTCCATGGTGGTGGTGATATATTACCGAGAGAGAACAAGAAGAAAGAGGAAGAAGGAGTTGGAACCGTGGGAAATGAAGGAAAGGAAGGGAGAATGAAGATAGAACTTACTTTTGAAGATATTTGTAAGTTAAAGCAAATAGTACTTTACTTTAAGCTTAAGTTTACTTATTTGATTTCTTTTACATGTTGGTGACTCACACCATGAAAAACCGGCCCCCATTTTAATAGAAGGGTGTTTTGGTCTTTGTTGACCAACTTAATCACTTATAACATTATATGTTACAAACTAGTTATAAAAATCACTATTCACCAATAACAAGGCACTTAGAAGTGAAATTTTTGATTTCCCACTAATATGGCCACCCAAATGTGATACTATATAGTACACATGTTAATTAAAGAGTAATGATGGACATTTAGCCATTCAAAACTCATTTACAAGACAATTTTTCAAAAACGTGCTTTAAGACTCCTTAAAGCACATTTTGTGTTTTAACTTGTTTTCAAGCTTGGTTTTCTTTAGTAATTGATTTAATATGTTCATTAACATATAAATAAGGCATAGGTATGACCATTAGGCCTTATACACATTTATCCCAAGCTTAGAGCACATTTTTGCTCATATTGACTTAAAGGTATTACCTTATGTTTTATTTGGTTTCATTGTCTACCAAAGTTTCCTAAGGACTTATTTAGCCCTATCAAATCATAATTAAATGTTATCAAGTCTTGGTAGGCTCTTTGGGTCCTAACCAAGTTCACTCATAGCTTAGAGCATGTTTTGCTCAAACTGTGTCTTAATGCTTTATTGCATTTATTATGGTTTAAATTGTTCACTGATGTTACTAAGGCACTTTTTTAGCCTTTACATACCATAATTTGATATTTAAACCACATATCAAGGTTTGGGGTATTTCAATCTACCCCCCTTAAAAGAACTTCGTCCTCGAAGTTCACACTTTCCACACATCATTAGATTGAACACAGGAATCACTTGGAAATAAACTTCCATAACCAAACACACTTTACATCACAACCTCGGACTTGATGGTCCGGGCAACACATTCACATCCACACATAACATAACATATCCAAATGATAACCTCGGACTCTATGGTCCGGGTATCTTAACAACACTTACACATACATAACAACCCCTTTGACTCACTGGTCTTGGGTAACATAACAACATTTGGACACATAGGTCCTGGTAACATAACAGTCTTTAGACACATAGGTCTATGTAACACCACAAATTTAGACTCATAGGCCTTGATAGTATACACTTTAGGAAATCCAAGTCAAAACAACATTCATTACACATACCACACAACATGTCAGAGCATGTATAGCAATCAAAAATATCCTTGATATACACTGTGATCCCGCAGAACACGGTCGCGATGGACACCTTCCGTCCCCGTGCCTTTAGGAGATTAAAACAATCACATAAGTTTAAAATTTCTTGTGAGGTTAAGTAAGAAGACTTTAATTATGTAAAGTATCCACCAACGTTTTATAAATACCAATTTAAAATCCTTTTGAAAACACACACAACTCCAAGTCCAACTTAAGCTCTTTGCTTCTTTTATTAGCGTGGTTATTCGTGACCACTTATAGGGAGTTTCAAGAGTCATCCAACCCTGGTGTGATCAGCATCAGTGTTGAACTATCCCTCCACTCCAATTTGTGTTCGGCTTCCCTTGATCACATGCAAATCAAGTTCCACCTCCCACTTCATTTTCAAGCATCAAGTAAGTCACTCATTTCCAATTTTCTATCTTTTGAATCATTCTAGTCATGATCACAACATCTCCAAAGGATAGAACTCCGTCTATCAGTTACCTCCATTCACTTTTAATCTTGTCGCCTAGGGAATCTTATTCTCACTAGGTTCTATGTCGGTATCATGCCCTTTCATGCATCACTATAAAATATATATATATACACATATATTTTATCCAAAATACAACACCTGGTTTTACATTTAACACTGTCGGGGCTTTTGTTCCCCCGGAGTTTATCTACTCCCCACACTTGTACAATCACACACAACTGTTAACAAACACACACTTATCACAATGGTATTCGCATCTTCTGTGCGCAATTACCACAATTAAACCATGAATGAATGTGTATGTTTACGTAACACACACACCAATCATCAAAACAAACAATAATTTTGTGCTATGCACAATATGTGTCACATACACTACGTACACTTGTACGGTAATATACACCAAGTGGTTTTGCGCTCTACCCCCCTTAAAAGGGATTACGCCCACGTAATCAATCACTAACATTGGCTTAAATGTTCTGCCGTCGTGAAGTGTTTTAACTTCCACGCGGTCCATTACACAACGGATTCTGATTAGAGGATCTCAACCATATTGGCGGTTTAGTTCCTAAACCAGGAATTCGCATTGGAGTTATAACTCATAACCGGTTTCGGTCCTGGCCTGTGAGGCTTTTAGGCATTAATAATTAGCCATTCACTCATGTTCACCATGTACATTCAACACTTGAATCACTGGTTCACTAGTTTCTGCTGCGAAACTCTAATAACTGTAGAGCTTAATTGCTCCCTTTTGTTATTCTTACTGTATTGTACATCCCCAATTGTCACCTTCATCTTGGTAACAATGGTTTCTCAACCGACGCGTGGTATCTCTTACCGTTAGCGAATTCGGTGAGTTTCACAATTTTCCATCCACCTCCATGATAATGTATACAGCTATGTATTTCACAATGATCGACTTGTTCCCTTCCGACTTACTGTCGGTTGAGATTGAGCTACTACCTAGTGTGTAGTGCTCTCTCAGCTATTTCCAACATTTGGGGTATATTCTATACCGATATTTGACAGTTAGTGCTACTGTAGTCACTTACTGTTAATTATGTCTCCACATTTGGTTTTGTACAAGTACCTTTTTTGGTACGGCCTTGCATCTCCTATGCATCGGCCATTATAACATTATTCCTCCATAATCAACATGTTTCCAATTCCTAGCTATCTCATTCGATCATTACTGCGCAAGTGCAATACCAAAACACTCAGTCATACAGAGTGCAGAGGCGTAAACTCTTGACAGTAAATCCCTTATGCGATTCGCCATGGAATTCACACTGAGTTCCTCATCACACGGTACCTACCACTGGCTTATTGCCCAGTCTGTTTAACATCACTCATCTTGCATCTCCACTGAGTTTAACTCATAACTGGCCTTATCCGCCACATCATTATTTAACAACACTTATACAACGGTCGCTTACTGCGCACCGTACTTATTGTATAACACTAACTCACATCGTATTTACTGTCACCTTAGCTTCCACACATAAATTTACACTATTCACATTATGGTTCATCCCTCATTTGGATGACTACTAAATGCTCCTTGAGCATCGATCATTCGAGTCACAAGCCGGCATTGCTCAGCCAGGAGCTTCACTTTATACACATACTACTAAGCTAATTTCTCTTTCAATAACAACATGGTCAATCCTTAACATATTTCTTGAACTTGATTCACATAACTACCGCTCCTGCGGTGTCACAATATCGAGAGGTATCCCCACTCTTAATGCAGTGGTTCGTTTACCACTCTATTCACTTATACACATAAACTTCTACCATCAATCGAATTTATATAACATATCTTGCTTATGGCTTATAAGCCTTATTTGCCTTGAGCTGGGCTCATTGTAGGCTGTCCACACACATGTACTCCTCTGTACTACATTACATGGTTTGAATATTACATTGGGCTCCATGACAAGGTCGTTGCATTCCGTTTCCTTTCATGGGATGCCCCTTAGGATTGTCAGTCCGTCTCCTGACAATTTATGTCTAAACTGGGTGTTAGTTTCAACCCTTGTGTTTCTGCCACGTCATTTCGTGCAACAATTGTTGATGCGAACACCCTTCAAGGATTGCTCCTGGGTGTTGTTAAGTTATGCCTTTACATTCGTTTCACACTTATTGGTACATTCCGTTAGCTACGCCTTTCGCGTTCTTTACTGGTTATTATCTTCTTCTGTGAAGATTAACATTTCCTGGTAGTGTAGGTGCTTATTCTGGGAATTTCATCCCGTTCATTGCACATTAATGTGTCCACATTAGGCATCTGCTTGCCATGTACAGGCTGGGTCACCATTCCAGCTATCATGTCTATCCCTGAGGATCTTTAAGTCATATCCGATATCTTTACATTCAGTTAGTGCATTCCGCATCTCCTAACTCTTAAACATTTCCTTGAGAGGAATCTACTGATCCTTTTAGTCTTGCTAACTTAACTGAATTCCTTCACGTCAACTATTCCTTGTAATCCTTAGCTCTCGTTTGATTTATACTGCTGACCGTAGACGGCGTCGACTACTTCCCGTGTTTCGGACTCTACTCGTATACATATATGGGGTATCATACTGATACATTGCTACTTACCCAACTAACCCATAAGTAGGTCTGTTAGGCCCACAAGCTCCTATCGGAGTGCGGTCGTCCCACAATTCAGTTGGTACACTCGTAGTGTCCGTCACACGCCTAGGTGAAGCATTCTGTTGTCAACTCCCTTATATTGTCCCGTGACAATATTCATTCCTTACTTCCCGAACTTAATCGAGGGAAAGTTTATCCATTGTTGTATCCTTGTCAACTGTCCTTGGTTTTACTGGTTTGGTTTAAAAGGAGGCTGGAAAGAAGTGTTGGTTTGAAAGAAAATCTGGTTTGAAAAGAAAAGGGTTTGAATAAATCTGGGTTTGAAAGAAAATTTTTCATGGTTTCACAACATCTTCTTACCTTAACCAAGTCTAGCTTCTTGCTGACTGGTGTACTTACAATTACAGAGGTTAGGCTAACAGGCCCTTCCATTGTTATGACAATCACATTTAACTTTATTGTACTTTTCCAAGTACTTCGTAGTGGTTATAAATTTCCCAAACAGCCTTATTATAGCAGCACTTGCTATGGCAAGTGCGCCATGCTAACTGGCTATCAGTTTAACACATACTGGTTGTGGTATTGTTTTTACCCGCACTGTCATCAGTGGCCTTGTTGGCCCTCACTGATCTTACTGTCTTGATAATAACTTGTCTAGGTGACTTCTCACTGTCCTCATATGATAATCATTGACTAGGGTGTTTCCCATTCTGGGAGACCCCCTTTTACTTAGTATTGTATTCTCTTTATAGCCCGTTCCACGCACTTGTCGTGGTTACTGAGACTTGTCTCTTGTCTGGGCACTACGTTGTAGTTCCCTTGTCGGTTGGTATACCGTTGGTGTATTATTTATCAACTGTGGTTCCGTAGACACTTGTCTCGGTTTTCAGTAATCCACTTCTTGCCTGTTGCACGGTAGGTGCGTTGCAAGCTGGTTATTCTCGACTGCTCTGCATGTCGACCCAGGTTGCCGGAAATTCTATTCCTCGATACACAAGATCTTTCATTCGTTGTTATGAAATGCGGTTAACATTATTCAGATGGAGACCGTCTCCGGGATTCCTAGTTTTCGGGATCTACCGTATGACAGATTCTCCGTACCCTTAAAGGTATTTAATAACGGCCAGATCGGGTATTCCCGAGTAAGAGAGGACTTCCATCTCTCTGGCGTTCTTTCCCAAGTTATCAAACAGGGATTGTGGAGGGTGGGATGGATATTGTAGGTTTCCAGTAGTCACTGGTAGTTCCTAACTAGCGTATCTCTCACGCTATCACTCAACCCTTAACCCATAGTACTTAAATCCTAACTCGGTACTTCCTAAGCTCGGTAATTCAGTCATCAGAGCGATACTTCGCTCTGATACCACTTTTTGTAACACCCCATCCAACATTTACATACTTACAATAACTGCAGCGGAAATACAAACCTCTTCACATTACTTAACTCGTTGGTGTTACACGCCGTTAGCCACCCACGTGGCTAACAAGGCTAATCCACATACATTGTACCGGTCTGATGGGCTAAATTCCCGAGCAGCTATACATTAGTATCCCTTTCCATTAACAACAACAACAACATACACCTTAACAACTATACCGAGTATTTATAAACTGTTGCCGACAACAACTTCGGTCTTACTACACCTACTGTATACATACACTTAAAAGTTTACCCATGTACAATGACTACCCGTCCTACTCTCGGACGGCTTCCAGCACTTCGTACCTGAAATAGGAAAGAAGAGAAAGGGGTGGCCCCAAGGGGCTCAGCACCTTTGCTGGTATGGTAATCCCGCAGCCCACATGCTACCGGGCCACGCACAACT
Source organism: Limonium bicolor (assembly GCA_023374045.1). Taxonomy (NCBI): domain Eukaryota; kingdom Viridiplantae; phylum Streptophyta; class Magnoliopsida; order Caryophyllales; family Plumbaginaceae; genus Limonium; species Limonium bicolor. Next base: position 245,165,752 of record CM041779.1, read on the forward strand.
AATTGTCGTCTTAACATGCGGTTGATTATATTTAAACCATGCATGTAACAATAACCACACATCACATAACATTTCGCCTCAATGGGCTCAACAACGGATAATATATCCTACTTAACAAGTCACCCATGGTATTCATCATCCCTAGAGTGTTTCTCCTCCAACGGAGCTACTTCCTTAATAGACGACACATACCCTTCAATCGGGTTATCCTTAAACGCCTCTTATCACAAACTGGGAGTCATATCTATGATCCACACACTCCACATTAAACAACACATAAAATACACTACATACAACACTTAACAACACTTTGCACGTACACAACATAATACCGCAATAGATATTGCATCACAACAAGAACACATAACATAATGGGAGTGGTTCTCTTAGGAACCGACCCAAACATAGTTTTACACTGGTGAGCCTAGAGAATGTTGCCAGTCTCATGATAAGCTCGTTATACAATAACAACAACACTCATTACCGTCCTAATAGTTGGACGAGTAACTTAAGTTAAGGCGGTTCGGGTTTGGAGGCCCGACACACCACACAAACACATGTTCCCCCTAAACCGATCATAAGTCAGAATAGCCAAGCTTTGGAGTAAGCTAATGGGAGATCATAACCCGTGAGGGAAAAACCATAACAAAGAGAAGGGTAAAGCTAGGAAGGATACCCTCTCCCAAACAACGCGCGACCGGCCAAACCGGATTCCTCACTACTGTTAGTACATACTTACTTTAGACAATACTTAGAACCCCACTATGGAGCCTGTCACATAACAACTCATACAGTATTACAACTGGGTTAAACATACAAGGGAGATCCCTACATTCACATACACATATCACACAATTAACGCACGCATAGCCGTGGTTAGTACGTCCCATGGTACGGGTCGTTTACTCCGAATACCGAACTCTCAAGTGATCCTAGACTCAGTTAACTAAGGTTAACACTGCCGAGGTTAAATGGTATCGGAGTTGAACACGCCACATAAATGAATTACTGTAAACTCATTACATGTTTAATCTTACAACGTGGCAAACATACAGAAAAACACATTGGCATACAAGCCGGTGTAATCCGGTAGGACGCAGGTTGCAAGAAAACCATACCTGTCACCGGAGTCCACTTTATCACGCCCACTTATGTTCCTCGAGCAATTCTCGAACAACTGTTAACACCACATGTGTCTTTATTAACATTGGGGTAATATGTTTGATCATTTAATGTCAATGCTTAATTTTTCCCCCCCGTTAACTTAGTTACATGACTTAACATTTTTAACTTGTTTTACTCTCACATTTTAATACAACTTTTAACCCACTTAGGTGTCATTAAAACTCCCCTAACATGTCCTTAACATCCTTATAACATCATTACCTACCAATCCCCATCATCACATATCATTTCATAACCTTAAACCATGTTTTTGGTCCGACCGACCCACCGACCGACCCACAGCTGGGTCGGTCCATTACAGAACCCTTTTACTTCCTTATAATCATGCCCGTCCGACCCACGTCCGACTCACTCGACTGGGTCGGACCATGTGCGAACATTTTCTTCCTTTGAAACTTGACCGACCGACCCATGTCCGACCCACCCTTTTGGGTCGGACCATTACCGAACACATTCCTAACATCTAACAGAGGCTCGACCGACCCAAAAACTGGGTCGGCCCCTGGGTCGGTCGCCTTCTAAACTTACCAAAACTTTGCCAAATCTTCACCAAACTTCTCCTAAGGCCTCTTAATGTGTTCTAACATCATTTGGCACTTCAAACACACCTTAAGATATTCTTAAACACTCACAAAACTATTTTTCCTAATTCCTTAAACCTTTACTTACTCCACAAAATTCCTATCACTTACAATGTTTTCTCCTTATGATTTCTAGGTGGCATTTCACCTATAATGACCACAATACCAAGGTGTTTCCTCTACACCTTATCATCACCCCTCTTGACTTCTTTTCTTACTAACTAAATCTCCTTTTTCACATCATACCTAAACATCACTTATTCCTTGAACACCAACCTTACCTAAACCTTAAACACTTCTCCAAGACTTTAATACATTCACAAAACACCCATTGAATTCCTAGAACTTCCAAGACAACACCTAAATCCTTGCATCACTCCAAATCACCTTAACACATGTTTTCTTCTCAAGTAACATTTATTCACCCATAACACTTCCTAGTTCACCAAAACCACTTAAAACACTTAGAACTTCTCACACATTTTCCCCAAATTTGGCCATAGCTTCTCTTGTATATACTCACATCCAAACACTTAGGTTTTTACCTTATTTCATTCAAAACACCTAAAATCCATCAAACACATTTTTATACACAAACTTCACACATTAAGCACTACATCACAATATAGTGCATAACTTAAATTGCTTGGCACTTAGGCCCTTAAAACATGGCTCTTAGGCCCTTAAATTGTATAACCTTAAACACTGAATTTCCCACATAAATAATGCCTTTGACCTGCAAATACATACACCAAAACATATGTTCTTTTACTAGTCTCCTTGAGAACATTTTGCTAGGTCACTCACCATTGGCTCCTTAGGTATTTTATCAAGCAAATCAAGCTCATTTTCCTAAGGCATTTAAACTACATTGAGATAGTTTGTTTACCTCTTTTTCCTCACAAACTTCTTTCTTGTTTCCTTACAAACCGTGGGGTACTTGATTCCTTGTCAAGTTCTATACATTGTACAACAACATAATGAGTATTCAAGCTTTAAGCTTCATCTCATTGTAAACCCTAGTTACATATATTGTTTTAACACATTAAGGTAATTGTTTTACCTTGGAATTGGAGAACTTGGATAGTATCAGAGAGGACTCCTCCTAGCCCTTGGAAGATCCAAATGAAGCTAAAACAAGCAAGATAAATACACCATGGTGAGGTGAATTTTCGGACAACACAAAACATGAAGGAAACATGGATTTTCTTTGAGTTTCCTTACCTTGAAGCAAGGAGAATATGAATATGTGAAAAGGTGAGCTCAAGCTCCTCCCATGGGTTTCTCTTGGCACCGAAATGGAGGTTTTGAAGTTTTGAAGAGACAAGATTGTAGAGCTTGGCTTAACTAAGAGAATGGTGGTGTTTGTTTTTGATTTGGTTAAGTGAGCTAGATTTTACATGTGGTCAAAGGTAGACTTCCATGGTGGTGGTGATATATTACCGAGAGAGAACAAGAAGAAGAGAGGAAGAAGGAGTTGGAACCGTGGGAAATGAGGAAAGGAAGGGAGAATGAAGATAGAACTTACTTTTGAAGATATTTGTAAGTTAAAGCAAATAGTACTTTACTTTAAGCTTAAGTTTACTTATTTGATTTCTTTTACATGTTGGTGACTCACACCATGAAAAACCGGCCCCCATTTTAATAGAAGGGTGTTTTGGTCTTTGTTGACCAACTTAATCACTTATAACATTATATGTTACAAACTAGTTATAAAAATCACTATTCACCAATAACAAGGCACTTAGAAGTGAAATTTTTGATTTCCCACTAATATGGCCACCCAAATGTGATACTATATAGTACACATGTTAATTAAAGAGTAATGATGGACATTTAGCCATTCAAAACTCATTTACAAGACAATTTTTCAAAAACGTGCTTTAAGACTCCTTAAAGCACATTTTGTGTTTTAACTTGTTTTCAAGCTTGGTTTTCTTTAGTAATTGATTTATATATTCATTAACATATAAATAAGGCATAGGTATGACCATTAGGCCTTATACACATTTATCCCAAGCTTAGAGCACATTTTTGCTCATATTGACTTAAAGGTATTACCTTATGTTTTTTTGGTTTCATTGTCTACCAAAGTTTCCTAAGGACTTATTTAGCCCTATCAAATCATAATTAAATGTTATCAAGTCTTGGTAGGCTCTTTGGGTCCTAACCAAGTTCACTCATAGCTTAGAGCATGTTTTGCTCAAACTGTGTCTTAATGCTTATTGCATTTATTATGGTTTAAATTGTTCACTGATGTTACTAAGGCACTTTTTAGCCTTTACATACCATAATTTGATATTTAAACCACATATCAAGGTTGGGGTATTTCAATCTACCCCCCTTAAAAGAACTTCGTCCTCGAAGTTCACACTTTCCACACATCATTAGATTGAACACAAGAATCACTTTGAAATAAACCAAGAGACATTGGATATGTCTCAAGGATTTGAAACAAAAGCATGAAATAGCTGGAATGGAAACCCAGTCTAAACACAATAAGGCAAGGCCTATCATGAACACACAAAAGTTCAAAGAACAAAGTGAAATACCCAGAGTGATCATCTATGGTACCGGAGGATACCGTTCACCACTGAAGAAAATACCAAACTGGTTAAAACCATAAGAGAAGTAACCATAGTCTACCCTGAGAACAGGAGACATATAACCCTAAACGGGACAACCTGAAATCCGAACCGCAATGTGGAGTAAACTGCATACACTTGAATGCTAGCCGGATGTAACGGCATAATCAACAACACCCAGGAGCAATCCATAAAGGGTATCAAAGTCAACATAGTTGAACGAAGTGTCGTAATAAGAGCACCAGAGCTATAACGAACACTCGGTTAGAACACCGAAGGGATTCCACTTACCTAGGGGATACCCTAAATTACTGAAAGGTACCAATTAATACCAAGACACTTGAAGGGCATCCAACGGACGGAAGCATGATGCACTGATCCTATCAAGGAGCCCAATAATACCTCCAAGCCATTTTATGGTATACGGAGAAGTAATGCTTGTGATCAGCCTAAGATGAGCAAAGCTCTAGGCAACGTGGCTAGTGAGCCAGGAACCCATTACAATACAAATTCAGTGGTTGCAAACACATTATGAACCATAGAAAGAGTTGCCAAAAATGACACCAGTAAGATGGTTTAATAACTAACGAGCAAAGATACCCCTCGTTAATATGAGACCGTGAGAGAGGTGATGTAACACCCCAACCCAAAATCTAATAACCTGAACGACGATTGCTCCCAAATAAACTTAAACTGCAGCGGAATAAATTACAATAACTGGGCGGTATTACAATGCCATTAGTCACCCTTGTGACTAACAAGGCTAACTCCAAATACAAATCTCAAAAGTCACGGTCCGAATACGAATACAATCCGAGATACTAGGAATCAAACTCAAAGTACAATAACCAAGTAAAATAAATAACTAGTAATAAACTCCCATAGCTTGATCTACCCCACCTACACTCGGTGTGGTAAACTCTTCAACTTCAGGTACCTGAAAAATGGGGGTGCCCCCAAAGGGGCTCAGCAAACAATGCTGGTATGGAAAACGTGCAGCCCATCGGCTACTGGGCCACACCAACTACTTTGTCGAATACATGCAGTTCATTTTTGTAAAGCTGTAAACAAGCAAAACATGATAATAACAAGTATCCATACAAGGACAACAATGTCACATAGAACAAGACTTCAGAGGGTCGAGTTAGATGAACTATAATCATGTGATAATAGTCGGGTCCACACAATGGGACTGACAGGTGTATAAGAGTATGTCGATATAGAGAAGGTATAGTGACCTTGTTAAAAGAAAGGTGGGTAATTAGTCCCTCAGAAGATAACATAGTTAACTCCTGTACTTAAAAGAGGTGGGAATCGAACCCTCGAGAGGAATAAAGTCTTCCTCCCCACTTGAACTGTTCCGGTACGCAGCCGGTGAGTGACATAGTGCACCCAAAACTCCCGTCGCGACGTAAATTGAATAGGAGACGACCTGTGACAGGTACAACTCCGGTAGCATGCATGGCCAGATCCAACTAGGCTCCTCGCTTCTCGTAGTATAGAATTTGTTAGATGTCACATAAGGACGTTAATCAAGAACACAATGTGTATTGTCAATTATCACGTTTAGGATAATGACATTTGTTATAAAGTGAAGTTAGTGAGAAACTTGAGTACAAGTTCTCGGTATGATAAAACGCAGGTATTTAACCCACTGGTAATGTAGTGTTGTATGCGTGGGACATACACGTTATAGTTAGTATCATTCACGCACGTAAAGCAACACAACAGTGCACAAGAGTAATACAACATTTTACATGCAATTATCTTGGTCGTTATTTCAAACAACAGATAGCACACAAGCCGGTGTAATCCGGTAGCAAACAGGTTGCAAGAATCCCATACCGTTCACCGTAGGTTGTAGTTGATTATACCCTGGTCAACGTCTGGTCAAGTATAGTACTAGAATAGGATTAACTGAGAGTGTTAATTTATGTTACTCTCTTATAATAATTTAATTGGATTCATGAAATGATTTGTATTCGTTATTCCATGTGAGGTTTATTCCTTTATGTCTAAGTAGTTTCCGCTAACTTCTTAACCTTATTAATAATTAAGGTGTTTATATATATTTCCAAATCATATAGTCTTAATCATTAACACATATTGTGTGGTAATTTCTTTTAATTACTTATGATTTATTGTATAACTCATTCTGTTATTCCCTTTTGATTTATTTACAAATTCTTTGATATATATATATGTAAATATTTATTCATGTGCTATTTATGTTACTTGTTTATAATTGTCTAGATGACATAATAACTTTATAATTTCTCAACTATATTTATATGCCATACATGGACATAATATTCTTATAGTTTTTTTATTATTATTATTCCCCCTTTTAACCATAAGTAATATTTATTGGCTATCTTTAAATTCCTTATAACTATATAAGCCATAGTTTTAATTCCATAATCCCTCAAATCAAAATTCATCTTCCTATTTCTTCCAAATCTCCACATAGGACCTATACTTATTTAAATTTAAATACTTAACCTTGTATTTCGGTCCTTTACAAAATAACCCTAATAATTCATAAACTTTACATTTAAACTCTAATCTCATTATATTATATAGTTTCAATTATTTATTTAATTATATTACTAAACCACCTTTAATAATTCGGTATTTAATAGTTGAACCTTATGTCTTTTCAAAAATTACAATTTGGCCCCTCAAATTTTCGGCCTTAAAATAATCTTTTCTATAATACAATTTAACCACAAAATCTTATAACCTTTACATAATATCTTATAAACTATAGTTTTAATAATAATTTCCTTTTATTGCCGAAATGCAAATATATATTTTCTTTAATTACAATTCTAACCCCAAGTATTTCGGCTTTGACATAAACTTTACATTATTTACATTTTCACCCCAAAACTTTATAATAGTTACTTAATAGCTTATAAATTATAGTTTAAATATTTAATTCCTCTAAATTTCGGAAGTGTACTTTATAATTCTACTAATTATGGATTCACCCCATATTAAACTCCAAATTTTCATAATAACTTTTATAAATTACAAAATAGCCCCAAATTTCATAAATTGTTATTTTAACTTCTAAACACCTATATAATTCACCCAAAATTCATAATATCATTTCCTACCTTATATTATATCATTATTATGTCAATGACACATAATACTTTCGGCTATTTACTATATATTCCCATAACTTCTAAAAATTATATTTTTACCACATAACTTTTTAAACTAGTCATTTAAACACTAGTAATTATTTTCAACTTACCCAAAATTCATAATATAAGTTTTTACTTTCTATTATATCAAAATTCATCTAATCTAATATATACCTCAAGGCTTTAATTTAATTTGCCCACCAAGTTTTGGTAAATTACATATTTTACCTTTAAACTTATAAACTTAATATCTCATGTATTAAAATATCTTATCCAAATATTTTATAACATCTTAATACATAGTATTAAGCTATAATACACCAAATTAATCCTTATATTCTCGGCAATTATATGTTTAGCCAATTAATTACCTTAAAACTCCTTAAATCAATTTTAAACCTTAATTCCATCTTTAATTTATCAAAACACATAATTAAATCCTCCTTAATTTCGGCTTTAATTTTATAAAATGATAATTAATGGTTTAATGTTATAAAACATAGTTTAAACCATAGATCTACGTATATATGCTTGAATAAATTACTTACTCTCTTAGTAATTGATTTCCTCTTGGTTTCTCCTTGGATCTTTGGCCACACAACCTTGATCTACACTCATTTATAGGTGCCTTGAATATTAGAACAAGGATACCTTAAGTTAAACCTTGAATTCCCAAATAAACCTTAAGGAATTTACTAAGGTATTATGTATATAATTTATATAAAAGATTAGGATTTACCTTGATGACTCAAAATGGAGTTCAAGAACAATGTACTTTCGGCCTTGACAAGGAGAAGAGAAATCAATTAGCTCTTGAAGAGATCTAAGCTTATAACTTAGAAATAACTCTTGTAAACCTTAAAAATCAAAGATTTACTTTAAGGAATTTGGTGTAGGCTCACGCCTTGAATGAGTAGGGGTGAATTTTAATACCCCGGATCTAAAAATGGAGATTAAATTACTCTAATCTAATTAATAACGGCATAACGGTGCCTAGAGAGTATTGTTAAGGAGAATAAAACCAAAGGAAAAGAGAAAATGCGCAAAACGTGAAAAACGCTAAAACGTGCATTAAACGAGTGAAAGAGATATATGATCTCGTTAGGATCCGAGATGGATTCCAAAGGCTTAGTTAGGCCAAATTAGTATATGGGAATAATTCCCAAAGAAAACAGATCCAAATGATGGATTAAAAATACTAACGGAGTTTAAAAGCACGTTTTTCGAGAAAACCCGAAAACGTGACTTTAAGTGGTCAAATGGACCCGTAAAAATTATGGTTGACTATATAACTATAATTACACATTAATGGGAGTCTAATAACCAATAAAGAATAAAGAAACGAGAAAAAAATCTGAAAAACGGACCCGGTTAGTGAATAGTGTTAAAACCGGGAAGTTGTGGGGTGTAAATGTAATAAGTAAAAATTAAACCCCCTTGTAATACATATATATCTGGCCGGTTATTTAAGTTGTAATGGGGACACATTTTATCACTTCATAACAGCCCTCCCCTTATGTCTAATACACTAAGTGACAAGGAAATAAAGCAACAAGTACAAATAGTAAAAGTGATATCCTACTCTCTCACCTCCTTCCTTCTTCTTTTACGATTCCTAGCCTCTTCTCTCTGTATTCTCTTCTTCCCTAGAGAGCTCCATGGCGATTTCATCAGAGAGCAACTACACCATCCTCCTTCTCCATTATCTTGCTCCATTCTCCACCAAATCACACAAAAACAGTACCGTTAGATTCCTCTCGGCAAGGGCTTCGTTTTTCACCCAAAAAAATCTTGATATCTCCATCTTCACTTCCATGGGTGTTGGGCCTTTTGAAGCTTGAAGGGCTGATTTTGACTCTCCTTCACCCCCTTGATGCCTTAAGGTAATAATAAGTAAGAGTTTTACCCACTTCAAGCTTGTTCTTGCAATTTGGGAAATTTTCCCTCACGTTGAAAATTTCTTCCCATTTTAGCCGATTCTCCATGCTCCTGTGGAGTGTTGGAAACTCCTCCACTTGATTGCCATGCTATCCATTTGGTTATTCTAAGGTAATATCTAAGTTAAGCTTTGAAAACTAGCTCCTTAAAATATTAGGTTGTGTAGGGAAAAAATTGAATTGATTTGTGGTTATGTGTGTGATGGGATATGGTTGTAGCTAGCAATCCATATTCATTTGTGTGGTGTAGAAACAAGAAGAGAAAGAGAGAACCAGAGAAGGAGGAAGAAGAGAAAAGAAAACAGAAAGATAGTAAGGTAATGAGCTTACCTGAGATGGTTTTGTTCTCTGTAAACACATTTTTAAATGTGAATAATGACCTTGAATTAGTGTAGTTTTGAAACTACAATAGTGTTTATTGAATGAGGAAGTTTTAATGGGTTTGGGTGTGCAAAACAAACTTAGAAACTGAGTTGGAATTATGTGATAACAAAGGAGAACTTAATGTGCTACTGTAAGGATTTTTATGCTTATATAACAGGGATGAAAAACAGGTTTTTGTGAGCTGTTGTAGTGTGGTGAGAATACTAAGGAAAGTTGAGAAGCTATGTCAAATTTTGTCTAGGAAACTATGGGCTTGAGTGTGTTAATAAGTGGAGTTAGAATGGTAAGGAAAAGAAGATTGGAAACAACAACAGAAACAAGAAGCTAGAATCTGTAACAGAGGGGAAAATTACAGTGAAATGGGCTAAGTAACAGATGATTATATAAGGTGGATTAGGTTAGTTTTGAATGACTAATCAATGTCAAAACATGCTATAATATATGTAGGAAGAGTGGGAAGAAGTTGGCATAAGTTTGGAGTGGTAACATAATCAGAAACAAGGAGAAAACTCATTTCTGTAAGTGGTCCGGGTCTGTAAACAAGTACAGAAACCCGGACCAGTGCTAAAACATGGCAGAAACCTATATTAGAGGAGTGGTCCAGGTTTACAAACCAGGACACATACCCGGACCACCCCTAAAACTCACCTGAGAGATTTATGAGTTATGGGTCCGGGTTTGTAAACTAGCATATATTCCCGGACCAGTCATTATTTGCACCCGAGAGTGACCAGGAGTATTGGTCCGGGTTTGTAAACCTGGACACAAACCCGGACCACATGTAAAACTTGCCAGAAACGGATTTCAGAGTTTGGTCCGGGTTTGCAAACCCGGACACAAACCCGGACCAGGCAAAAATTGTAATAGGAAGTGTTTTTAAGTGTCCTAATGATGGGGAAGTGAATGATAATGGTTTTAGATGATGTTTAGGCCTTGTTTGGTGACTAATAAAGGTCCTAAGAACAGTAAACAAGTGTTGGATGTGAGTGAGAATTATGAGCCTAAATTGACAAGAGTAAAACTAAGTGTAACAGGAGTAATATTTGTTTACCTACTGTAAAGCATTGATGTTAATAGAATCACTTGATATGTGATTAGTGATTCGGGAGTGGGATCCGAGGAACGAGTGGTGACCCAGTAAAGTAAACCCATGGTGTAAGGTATGATTTTCTCATACTCCGCGTGCTAACCGAGTTACGTTGATTTGTGTGTTTGTGTGCCGGCTTAATCAAGACTAAAGCATTAAAATAATCCATTGTTTGATTATGTATGCCTTGTTGTATGTTGAATGAGCTAACATACTTGTACGCCGGTGTGGTCTAACATAGAGTAAAGACTGACTCATAGTGAGTAACGTTTGGCTAGAGACCCATAGATTGGGTCGATGCTTATGATAACGAAAACGTGCAAACACACAAACTATCCGTTAAAGTATAACGATAACGCAAACATATGAACTCCCTAGAATGTGAGGAGATGTGCGGGTTGAGTAATTACCCGATAACGGCTAGTAAACCATAATGACACAATCCACGAAACAAATGAGAGTGGAAAGATAAGTGAACCTCCTTCAAGAGGATTAAAGATAGTTCGAAGATGTGAACTAGTAAAGAAGGTAAAAGAGACCTATGGGATTAGTAGCACCCTTGAGACATGGTCGACCTCCTATATGAGGATTTTACCGGATATAAGAAAATAACCGAAAGTATGAGTAAGTGAAATGTATGGGTAACTCCTAAAACCTAAGATTTACCGAACTTAAGTAATGTTCCCAAAGTCATTAGAAACATCGAGAGTGGTGCTTCTAGACTAATATACATAATATTATTATAACTCTGAGAGAGGAGTGTATGGGAATGTAAGTAGTCCGAGAGTAGTCGGACCTAAGTAAAAAGAGAGAGGAACTAAGAGAGAGTTCCGTGAGCTAGTTGAACCTTCCCACCATGCTAGACCCAGAGTAGGGTCGAAACCGGGGAAGTAAGACTATGCTTGAGAGCCATGATTTTTGGTCTAAATATGTATTAAGAGTAACAAGCGTGACGTAAGAGACCTGTAGTGTCTCGAGAATCCACAAGAGCATGAGTATAGATAACCCAAGAGTGTGGGTGAGATAATGAGTATAAGTAACCCGAGAGAATGGGTGAGTATAGAACGAGTAGCCCAAGAGAATGGGTCTTTATATGAAAAAGTAACCCGAGAGAGCGGGTGAGTTGTTGAATGAGTAACCACGGCATAGTGAGGTATAACCCTCATGGCCTAAGAGTAATTGATACGACTAACAACCTTGCTACGTTAGTTAGGGATTGTATCCCATGATTGATTGTCGAATACTTGTGTAGTGTACATATATAATGTATTACTATATGCATGTTGGTTGAATTAAAATGAACTCCATGCTCTAAACAAAAGTAGTCGGCGTACCCCGGTTAGCGCTCGGGGTATGCGAATTTCATATGCAGCGTTAAGCTGAGCCGCTAGGGGCAATGTTTTATTTTTCAGGTACACCGAAGATGTTACCGTTCGAGAGTAGGACGGGGTCGGTGGTTTGCATGGGTAGTTAGATTTAATTACTTATGTATTGAAAGAGGTGTAAGACCGAATATGTTGTCGGCATCCATATACTGTAGACTCGGTATAGTAAAGAAATGATTTGAGTAAAGTATTTGTATTGTGTATTCGGTTGTTCCAGTTCATCAGACCGTTACAGTATGTAAGAAAGGCCTGGTTAGCCATATGGGTGGCTAACGGCGTTGTTTCACCCCTCGTTGTAATTAGAGTTCCGCTGCGTGAGTAAGAGCATTTAGTGACAGTTTTAGAGGTAATGACGTGTTTAACGGTTGGGGTGTTACAAAAATGGTATCAGAGCGAAGTATCGCTCTGATGATTGGAAATACCGAGCTTAGGAAATACCGAGTTAGGAATCAGAGACTTAGGGCTATGGGTTGAGTGGTAGCGTGAGAGATGCGCTAGTTAGGAACTTCCAATATGAACTGGATACCTACAATACCAAACCCGCCCTCCACAACCCCCGTATTAAAAGCTTGGGAAAGAATGCCAGAGAGACGGGGAAACCCGATCTGGTAGTTATTAAATATTTTAATATGAACCAGAACCTGTCATGCGGTAGATCCTGAGAACCGGAAATCCCGGAGACGGATCTCGCTGGAATGACAATAACCGCACTCAATGGCGTGAGGTCGAGAAATCCTAATCCAAGGAGACCGGAATCTGTGGCAGCTTGGGGCGAGATGCTTAGCATTCGTGAGAACCCAGCTGGTCGAGCAGCAGCAAGAAGGATGCACCAACCGTGCAACAAGGCGGATTCATGAGAACTAACGAGAACCGGGACACGTGTCAACGGACCGCCATAGTTAAGTAATACCACCAATGGTATAATAACCGACTAAGAACCTAGTCAAGAGTAGGTACACCCACCCTGCCACACCCGAAGAGGTCGCAATACCTAACGGGCATAGCTTAGACAGCTACGAGCATAACTACGAGATATACCCGAATAGGACTACAAAAGTAGTGCCTAATTAAATAAATTTAGGTAACCACGATAAATGTGTGGGAGCGAGCACCAAGAAGCGACACAGCACTGAGTAAATAAGGAACTCTGAGAGTGGAGAAGCACCTAAATGGATGATAGTCATGTCCAGATGAAAGAGAAATAGCTCCGAGGAGTAGTGATCCAACTAAAGGATCAAAGGAAGTGCCGACAAGGCTACCAAATACAATGTGAACAATACTGTGACCAGTATGAGTTAACCTAAAAACCGCCTGTACCGCGCACTTGCCACGGCAAGTGCAGTAGTAACAGGACTGTTAAGAGGAACTTTGACAAGTGACAAGTACTTATCAAGTACTAAGACGGCAAGAGAAGCCAATATAGCACCACAAACCCTAAGAATTCTGAAACGAAACCTTGGAAAGGCCTAATGGCCTGACCACTGTATAAAGAACATACCAGTCTGCGAGAACCTTAATGTGTTAATTAAAAGTATAATTATAATTTTCTAAGGCTAATTAAGTCATTAAGATCATTGGTGAAGAAATGAAAACCAAAAAGAAAAAGAAAATGCGTAAAAGTCACAAAACGTGAAAATACGCATTTAATTATTTTAGGAGGAATATAACCTTCATTAGGGTTATAAATATATTTTATACCTTAATTACACATTAAGAACATGTGGGAAGAATTCTGGATGAAAACGGATCCAAACAATGCGTTAAAACGCTAACGGAGTCTTGAAGCGCGTTTTTCGAGAAAACCCGAAAACGTGACTTTAAACAGTTAAATGACCCCGTAAAAATAATAGTTGACTTTATAACAGTAATTAAACATTAATGGGAGTATAATAACCATTAAAATTAAAGGAAATGAGAAAATTCCGGAAAACGGTCCCGGTTAGTGAATAGTGCTAAACCGGGTGAATAAGCGAGCGTTTTCTGTTAAAAACGAAAACCGCTCCAGCATGTATACATTAGTGGGCCGGTTTTATTTATGTGAACAGCTCACTCACACAAGACTAGTTAACTAATTAATTAAGTCAAGAGAGACAAAATAATAAAGGGGCACAAATACCCCACCCAACTCTCTCTCCTTCCTTATTTTCCTTTTTCCCCCTCTCTCTCTTCTTCTCTTTCCTCTCTTTTCTCTCTCAGCCGGTCCCTTCCTCCCTCTCTGCCGATGGAATTCTCCAACCTAGCCAACAATGGCTTCTCCACTCCTTCTTCATCCCCAAGCTCCATTTGAGCTCCAAATCAAAAATAAATCACATATTCTTCTTCCTCTCATCTTCCTCTATCATCCTCTCTTTTCGAAATTCCAAAAGGATGAAGTTGACCTCCATGGGTTTTCACCATTTGAGGAGAAAATGGCACCAATGAGAAGCTTGGAGTCTCCTCTTTCTTCTAAGGTAAAAATTCCCAAGAAAAAAGTCATTTTCCTTCATCTCTTGGTGTAATTGATTTTTCACCATTTTTGATACCTTGTTTTTCTCCTTGTTCTTGAGCTCCAAATTGACCCCTCAATGGTGGAGTAAATTTCCTTCTTGATTCAAGGGAGAAAATCCCTCTTAAAAGCTTCAAAAGGTAAACCCTAATTCTAGCCTTCGATTTAATTGAGTTTCTAAGGGTTTAGATAATTAATGGAGTGTGTTTTTGTGTTCTTGGATGTTGGGATGGAGTTTGGAAACTCCATGCCCTCTTAACCGATTTTGGAGAAGATATGGAGCAAGAGGAGAATTAAGGAAACTTGTGAAATTAAGGTAAGGAATCCACCTTAAACCATGTTCTAAATTGTTTTAGTGTTTGGGATGGGTAAAGAAATTAATAAACCCAAAATAGTGGATTGAAATGTATGTTGGAATGTGTTTAATTAGTTTGGAGAGGTTTGTGAATTAATGTTGAGATGAGGGCCTTAAGAGCCAAATGTTTTAAGTTTGAGATTGATATTGTGGTTCATTGAGATTATGGTGGTTGTATTGTTGTTGATGAATTTGAGGATTGTGTTAAGTGCTGTTAGGACCCTTGAAAGTGTGTGGCTAGATGAGGGATGAAAATGATGGAAATTGATGAGGATGAATGTGTAGAGTTTATGGGGAGGTTACGGCGAAATTTTGGTAGAAAATGAGTGTTTTTGACTGTTTGATTGGTGATGTTTTTGGTTAATTTTAATGGGTGTATGATGCGTTAAAACCCCGTGGAAATGTGTTTTCGATGGGCTATTTTGCTACTATAAGTTATGTATGTTTTGTGGGGGATTTGTGGCTTGGTTCTAGTTGTTTTCCGTAATGGATTTTGCAGTTTTCGGTATGTCCTAACATGTGTCCGAACATTGAAGTACGGACATCATACGACGGAAAATTTTCAGAACTCTCGACTTATGTCCGAACATGCAAGGTCGGACGCATGTTCGGACCAACCTTTGTTTTTGCATAACTTTTTCGTTTGAACTCCGTTTTGAGTGCCGTTTGCGGCGTTGGATTCCTCTTTTCGAGTACTATCTGTTTTGACATGTTTTGGCATATGTTTATGTATATTTTGATTTGAAAATGACCGAACATCTTTTGAACTCCATTTTGCTCTATGAGTGTGCTTCAGCCTTCTAATGATGGGGGGGATTGGATGGTAATGGTTTTGGATGATGTTTAGGCCTTGTTTGGTGACATGTAAAGGCCTTAAAATGTGTAAACAAGTGTTAGGTTTGAAGTGAGAGTTGTGAACTTAAGATCGCAAGAGTAAAATTAAGTATAACGGGATAACGGAGTTAACTATGTGCGCACTAGTCGTTTAACAATTCTATTGCCCCGATTTAATGGAAACAAATGTAATGTTACCAATTGTTCAAAGATTATTCAAGGAACCTAAGAGAACGCAATAGAGTGGACCTTGGTGACAGGTATGGTTTTCTTACAACCTGTGTCCTACCGGATTACACCGGCTTGTATGCCAATGTGTTTTTCTGTGTGTTTGCCACCTTGCAAGTTAAAGCATGAAATGAGTTTACCGTAATTCATTATTGTGGCGTAACTAATTCTGATACCGCTTAACCTTAGTTAAGTGTTAAATAATAGTTAACCGACCTTAGGTTCACATAAGAGATCGGTATTCGGAATAAACGTCCCAACCCATGGGAATGTTCTAATTACGGCTATCCGTGCATTATTGTATGTCGTGACAATGCGTGATGTATGTGACTTGTTTAATATGTTGTTGATGCAGGATACTGTTATCCGTGTTGTTGAAATGGGATATGATTTCCCTCATGTGTCTAACCGAGTTAGTAACACTATGTGATGTATGTATGTGATAAGTTCCATAAAGGAACCTCTAACTAATAAGTATATGTTATGTATGTAGAGGAATCCGGGTGTCCCGGTCGCGCGTATTGTTTGGGAGTTAATATATATATGTGAACTAACTCCCATCCTGTTATGTTAGGGTTGTCTTCCTTCATTGGATTTCGACCTCCCACTTGCTTAGCCAAAGCTTACCTACCCGACCTCCACATCGGGCTAGGAGGGAAATTATGTATAATGTTGGTAGGGTGTTGAAGCTTAAGTTTGCTTCGACTCCCTCTTTGTTATGTTACGGTTCTTCTTCCTCCTTGAATTACAACCGCCCACAAGCTTAACCAAGGCTTACCTAACTCAGCACTATTGGAGCTAGGGGGAAATTGTGTATGTTGTATCGGTCCTATATGAGGCCGCCACTCAAGTAAAGGAAATGTAAGTATGTTGTGCTTGGGCTTATATCACCCCGGCACTCCCTAAGTAAAGTTTATGTACTCTAAGAAGAGAGAAACTAAGTTGTGATGTTACAAATCGAAGTGTGTTGTTATGTTGTGTGTGCTAACCTTGTGTTTGTATCCAATTAATGTATATTTGATCATAAGCATGTTACATGTGAGTTTGGGTATGCTTGAAATAAAATCAATCGCATGCTAAGACGACAATTAGTTGTGCGTGGCCCGGTAGCATGCGGGCTGCGGGATTACCATACCAGCAAAGGTGCTGACCCCCTTTGGGGGCTCCCATTACTTTACAGGTACAAAGGAGCTAGAAGCCGTTCGAGAGTAGGACGGGTAGTTGTTGTACATGGGTAGACATTCAAATTGAACATGTATTGTAGGTGTAGTAAGACCGAAATTGTATCAGCGTTAGTTAGTAAGTACTCGGTACAGTTGTAATATAAGTGTATGATGAATGTTGGACATGGAACAGGATTAATGTGTAGATGGTCGGGAGTTTAGTCCATCAGACCGGTACGATGTATGTATGTTAGCCTTGTTAGCCGCGTGGGTGGCTAACGGTGTGTAACACCAAAGAGTCGAGTTATGTTGTGAGTTGTGATTTCCGCTGCAAAGTATTGTTAAGTGTGTTATTTGTAGTTGGGGTGTTACAAAAAGTGGTATCAGAGCGAAGTATCACTCTGATGACTGAGTTACTGAGCTTAGGAAGTACCGAGTTAAGAGTTTACTACTTTTTGTTAAGGGTTGAGTGATAGCGTGAGAAGTACGCTAGTTAGGGAACACCAGTGTGTGTACTGGATACCTACGATATCCATCCCGCCCTCCACAAACCCTATTTTATAACTCGGAAAGAACGCCAGAGAGATGAAAGTCCTCTCTTACCCGGGAATACCCGATCTGGCTGTTATTAAGTATCATTATAAGTACGGAGAACCTGTCACTCGGCAGATTCCGAAGGGCGTGAACCCCGAAGACGGTTCCATTTGAACAATATTAACCGCTCTTGTTAGCGAAAAGTGAAGAATTTTATGCATAAGAGAATGGAATTTCCGGCACCCTGGGTCGACATGCGGAGCAGTCGAGAACAGCCAGCTTACAACGCCAAGCGTGCAACAGTAGAGAAGTGAAGTAGTGGTACCCGAAACGAGTGTCTACGGGACTACAAATGTTAACTAATACACCAACGGTACACCAACTGAGAAAAGAACTACGATGTAGTACGAGGAGGATACAATACTAAGTAAAAGAAGGGGGTCTCCTAGAATGGGAAACACCCAAGTTAATGGATGTCATGCGATGACAGTGAGAAGTACCCGGAAGATTATTGTTAAGACTGTAAGATCAACAAGGACAGCAAGGCCACTGATGTTAGAGCGGGCGAAAGCAGTACCGCAATCAATGTGCATTGAACCGATAACCAGTCAACATGGTGCACTTGCCATGGCAAGTGCTGCTGAAACAAAGTTGTGCGGGAGATTTTTTAACAACTATCGGTACTTAGTAAAGTACCATGGAGTTAAGCGAGATCATCATAGCTGTGGAAGGGCTTAATAACCTGACCTCTGTACTTGGAAATACACCAGTCAGCAAGAAGTTAGACTTGGAAGGCAAGAAACGATGTGAAACCACGAGAAATTTTTCTTTCAACTTAAATTCATTTTCAAAACCGTTTTCAAAACCAAATTTTCTTTAAACCCATTTTATTTCAATTCTTCTTTTCTTAAAACCAAACCAGAAGACCTACACGGGACTCAGTGCCATACGGTAGGTAAATTATACCCAGTTACTTTTAAATAACCGGATGGAAACCGGTAAACCCAAAGGTAACAACCCGAGGGAAGGATTGAGTTCATAATAATACAACAGTGGATACACTTCCCTGGATTAAGTTCGGGAAGCATGGAATGCATATTATCACAGGATAATATAAGAGGAGTTGACAACAGAATACTTCACCTAGGCGTGTGACGGACACTACGAGTGTACCAACAGTAATGTGGGACGACCGCACTCCGATAGGAGCATGTGGGCCTGACAAACCTTCTTTTGGGGTAGTCGGGTAAGTAGCAATGTATCAGTAGGATACCCCATGTATGTATACGAGTGGAGTCTGGAACACGGGAAGTGGTCGACCCCATACTACGGTCCGAAGTAAAAGTCAGACAAGAGTAAGGGATTACATCAAATGATTGAAGTAAAGGAACCCAGTCAAGTTAAGGAAGACTAAGGGAATTAGTAAGTTTATTTTAAGGAAATGATTAAAGGTGAACAAGTGCGAACTGCACTGGCTAGTAAGTAAAGACATCGCACAGGTCTTAGGAAACCTGAAGGATAAACATATAGCTGGAACAAGTACCCAGCCTAAATATAGCGAAGCAGATGCCTACTATGGACATGTCGATGTGCAATGATCGGGATGAGACTCCCGGAATGATCATTTAAACTGTCAAGGGATATCAATCCCACAGGAGAAGATATTTAACCCAGCAAAGAAGGCAGGGTGAAGTGATACGTTAAACATACCAATAAGTGCAAGACAGATGTAATGGCATAACCTAGTAACACCCAGGAACTATCCTTAAAAAGGGTGTTTGGATCAACAATGGTTGAACGAGAGAACGTGATAAAAACGCAAGGGTGGAAACCAACACCCAGTTTAAGCATAAGTCGTCAGGAGGAAGTCTGACATCCTTGAAGGAGCATCCCATGAAAGGAACAATGACCTTGTCATGGAGCCCAATACAATCTATAAACCGTGTAATATGTACGGAGAAGTAAATGTGTGTGAACAGCCTACAATGAGTAAAGCTCGAGACAATAAGGCTTATAAGCCACAAGTGGAATGTGTTAAGAAAATGTTATTGACCACAAATTTATGTTATAAGTAAGTAAGCGGATAACGAACCACTGCTTCAAGAGTGGGGATACCTCGTGATATGTGAGACCACAACAGCGGTAGTTATGTGAACCAAGTTTGAGAGATATTTTAGGAACAGACTATGAGGTTGTTACCTAAGAGTAATTGAATGAGCATTATACGCATAGAAGCGTTTATACCAGTGGTGAAGACCACAAAGGCAATAAGTCAAATGGCAACCACCATTGGTGTGGGATGCTAAATGTGTAATGAACAACGCTCAAGGAGCACAAAGACTCGAATAATAGCATATTTAGCAACCAGCCGAATAGATGGCAAAACACAATGTAGTGGCAGAAGCTAATATAATAGCGGATGCAGTGTAAGTTAATGTTGTACAATGAGTAAGAGCACGGTGCGCAGTAAGCGACCGTTGTGTAAGTATTGATAAACAACTATGTGGCAAATAAGACCAGTATGAGTGGAACTCAATGGACATGCAAGTAAGTGATGATAAACAGACTGGGCAATAAGCCAGTAGTTGATACTACGTGATAAAGAAAACAGTGTGAATTCCTATTGCTATCGCATAAGAGATTTACTGTCAAGAGTTTACGCCTCTGCACTCTGTATGACTGAGTGTTTTGGTATTGCGCTTGCGCGGTAATGATCGAGTGAGATAGCTAGGAAGTTGGGAAATGTTAAAGGTGATAGAAGAATAAGACTTATGGTGTGATAAAACCGATGCATTAGACAAGCATGGTCGTACCAATCAAGGGTACTCAGTTGGCATAAGCGACCACAATAACACGATTATTAAATATCGGTATGGAATATACCTCAAGTGTTGGGAATAACCGACAGAGTACTACATAACAGTTAGTAGCTCAACCGTAACCGACAGTAAGTCGGGAGAAATCAAGTAAGTCATTGTGAAATACAGTAAATTATCATGGAAATGAATAGGAACTTTGTAACTCACCCAATTCGCTCATGGTAAGTGATACCACGTGTCGGTTGAGAACCCGTTATTACCAAGATAAAGGTGATAATCGGGAATGTACAATACAGGAAGGATAATGTTAGGGGCAAATTAAGCTCTAAAGTTATTAGAGTTGCGCAGCGGAAAGTAGCGAGCCAGCAACTCAAGTGTTAAATGTGTGTAGTGAACATGAGTGAATGGCAAACTAATGATGCCAAAAAGCCTCACAGGCCAGAATCGAAACCAGTTACGAGTTAAAATAAACTCTAGTGAGAATTCTTGGTTATGGACTAAACCGCCAATATGGCTAAGATCCTCAAACCAGAACACATGGTGTAATAAACCGCGTGGAGATAAAACACTTCACGACGGTAGACCGTTATAAACCAGTGATTGATTACGTGGGCGTAATCCCTTTTAAGGGGGGTAGAGCGCAGAACCACTTAGTGTCTATTATCGTACAAGTGTACGTGAATTATGTTGTGCATAGCACAAAATGATTTGTTTTGATGATTGGTGTGTGTGTTACATAAACATACGCATTCATTCATGGTTTAATTATGGTAATTGCACACTGAAGATGTGAATACCATTGTGATAAGTATGTTTATTGTGTTAACGAATGTAGGTGAAAGTATAAGTGTAAGGGGGTAGAAAACTCCCGGGGAATTAAAACCCCGACAATATATGTTCATATGTTACCAAACGTAATATTGTGTATTATATTTTGAAAAAAAAATATATATGGATATATGTATATATACGTGTTGTGATTTATGAAGGGGTATGAAGCCGATATAGAACCTAGTAAGAAATAAATTCCCTAGATAACTCGGATTAAGTTGAATTTGGGTGATGATTGATAGACAGAGTTCTATCCCTTGGAGATGTATGATTATGACTAAAGGATTAAAGATAGAAAATGGTACATGTTTGAATTAGTTGCTGTTTGAAAATGAAGTGGGAGGTGAAACTTGATTTGCATGCGATCAAGGGAAGCCGAACACAAATTGGGGTGGAGAGATAGTTCAACACTGATGCTGATCACATCAGGGTTGGATGATTCTTGAAACTCCCTATAAGGGGTCACAGATAACCACATCAAGAATAAGATGCAGTTAACAATAATTGAACTTGGAGTGGTATTGCGTTTTCAAAAGAATTTTAAATTGGTGGTTTCAAATTTTCAATTGGTATTTTCAAAACTTCAATAAATACTTTAAGATTCTTAAGTGGTATTTTCAAAGGAAGGACTACCTTTATGTGACCTCGTAGAGGATTTTCAACTTGTATCCTTCCAATAAAGGATTTCATTATACTTAACCTCATAGAGGGTACTTTCCTATTACTTGCTCACGAGCTGAGGACGTACGAGCCTTTGTCTTCGGCCCGGTGACATGAGAAGTATATTTTAAAGATGTATGCAAACGTTTTGATCTCCCAAAGGAACGGGGACCAAAGTGTCCATCGCGACCGGTTCTGCGGGATCACAGTGTATATGTACTCTACATGGGTCTCGAACTCATGAAGAGATGGAAAAGGAATTTCTAGTTGATATACATGCTATGACATGTTGTGTGGTATGTGTAGCAATTATTATTTTGGACCTTGAGTCCTAATGTGATTGAATTCTGAAAGTGTTATGTTACTAAGACCTATGTGTCTAAAGGATGTTATGTTATCAAGACCTACGAGTCTAAATGTTGTTATGATACCCAGACCCAAGAGTCTAAGGGTTGTTATGTATGTGCAAATGTTGTTAAGGTAGCCGGACCATCAAGTCCGAGAGTACTATATAAGTACGTTATATGTGTATGGATGTGGATGTGTTACCCGGACCGTTAAGTCCGAGGTTGTGATGTAAAGTATGTTGTTATGGAAGTTTTATGTGCAAGTAATCCCCGTATTCTAACTAATGATGTGTGGGAAGTGTGAACTTCGAGGACGAAGTTCTTTTAAGGGGGGTAGATTGAAATACCCCAAAACTTATTGTGTCAATTAAAAGTATAATTATAATTTTCTAAGGCTAATTAAGTCCTTAAGATCATTGGTGAAGAAATGAAAACCAAAAAGAAAAAGAATATGCGTAAAAGTCACAAAACGTGAAAATACGCATTTAATTATTTTAGGAGGAATATAACCTTCATTAGGGTTATAAATATATTTTTATACCTTAATTACACATTAAGAACATGTGGGAAGAATTCTGGATGAAAACGGATCCAAACAATGCGTTAAAACGCTAACGAGTCTTGAAGCGCGTTTTTTCGAGAAAACCCGAAAACGTGACTTTAAACAGTTAAATGACCCCGTAAAAATAATAGTTGATTTTATAACAGTAATTAAACATTAATGGGAGTATAATAACCATTAAAATTAAAGGAAATGAGAAAATTCCAGAAAACGGTCCCGGTTAGTGAATAGTGCTAAACCGGTGAATAAGTGAGCGTTTTCTGTTAAAAACGAAAACCGCTCCAGCATGTATACATTAGTGGGCCGGTTTTATTTATGTGAACAGCTCACTCACAAGACTAGTTAACTAATTAATTAAGTCAAGAGAGACAAAATAATAAAGGGGCACAAATACCCCACCCAACTCTCTCTCCTTCCTTATTTTCCTTTTTCCCCCTCTCTCTCTTCTTCTCTTTCCTCTCTTTTCTCTCTCAGCCGGTCCCTTCCTCCCTCTCTGCCGATGGAATTCTCTAACCTAGCCAACAATGGCTTCTCCACTCCTTCTTCATCCCCAAGCTCCATTTGAGCTCCAAATCAAAAATAAATCACATATTCTTCTTCCTCTCATCTTCCTCTATCATCCTCTCTTTTCGAAATTCCAAAAGGATGAAGTTGACCTCCATGGGTTTTCACCATTTGAGGAGAAAATGGCACCAATGAGAAGCTTGGAGTCTCCTCTTTCTTCTAAGGTAAAAATTCCCAAGAAAAAAGTCATTTTCCTTCATCTCTTGGTGTAATTGATTTTTCACCATTTTTGATACCTTGTTTTTCTCCTTGTTCTTGAGTTCCAAATTGACCCTTCAATGGTGGAGTAAATTTCCTTCTTGATTCAAGGGAGAAAATCCCTCTTAAAAGCTTCAAAAGGTAAACCCTAATTCTAGCCTTCGATTTAATTGAGTTTCTAAGGGTTTAGATAATTAATGGAGTGTGTTTTTGTGTTCTTGGATGTTGGGATGGAGTTTGGAAACTCCATGCCCTCTTAACCGATTTTGGAGAAGATATGGAGCAAGAGGAGAATTAAGGAAACTTGTGAAATTAAGGTAAGGAATCCACCTTAAACCTTGTTCTAAATTGTTTTAGTGTTTGGGATGGGTAAACAAATTAATAAACCTAAAATAGTGGATTGAAATGTATGTTGGAATGTGTTTAATTAGTTTGGAGAGGTTTGTGAATTAATGTTGAGTTGAGGGCCTTAAGAGCCAAATGTTTTAAGTTTGAGATTGATATTGTGGTTCATTGAGATTATGGTGGTTGTATTGTTGTTGATGAATTTGAGGATTGTGTTAAGTGCTGTTAGGACCCTTGAAAGGGTGCGGCTAGATGAGGGATGAAAATGATGGAAATTGATGAGGATGAATGTGTAGAGTTTATGGGGAGGTTATGGCGAAATTTTGGTAGAAAATGAGTGTTTTTGACTCTTTGATTGGTGATGTTTTTGGTTGATTTTATTGGGTGTATGATGTGTTAAAACCCCATGGAAATGTGTTTTCGATGGGCTATTTTGCTACTATAAGTTATGTATGTTTTGTGGGGGATTTGTGGCTTGGTTCTAGTTGTTTTCCGTAATGGATTTTCAGTTTTCGGTATGTCCTAACATGTGTCCGAACATTGAAGTTCGGACATCATACGACGGAAATTTTCAGAACTCTCGACTTATGTCCGAACATGCAAGGTCGGACGCATGTTCGGACCAACCTTTGTTTTTGCATAACTTTTTCGTTTGAACTCCGTTTTGAGTGCCGTTTACGGCGTTGGATTCCTCTTTTCGATACTATCTGTTTTGACATGTTTTGGCATATGTTTATGTATATTTTGATATGAAAATGACCGAAATCTTTTGAACTCCATTTTGCTCTATGAGTGTGCTTCAGCCTTCTAATGATGGGGGGGATTGGATGGTAATGGTTTTGGATGATGTTTAGGCCTCGTTTGGTGACATGTAAAGGCCTTAAAATGTGTAAACAAGTGTTAGGTTTGAAGTGAGAGTTGTGAACTTAAGATCACAAGAGTAAAGTTAAGTATAACGGGATAACGGGGTTAACTATGGGCGCACTAGTCGTTTAACAATTTTATTGCCCCGAATTAATGGAAACAAATGTAATGTTACCAGTTGTTCAAAGATTATTCAAGGAACCTAAGAGAACGCAATAGAGTGGACCTTGGTGACAGGTATGGTTTTCTTGCAACCTGTGTCCTACCGGATTACACCGGCTTGTATGCCAATGTGTTTTTCTGTGTGTTTGCCACCTTGCAAGTTAAAGCATGAAATGAGTTTACCGTAATTCATTATTGTGGCGTAACTAATTCCGATACCGCTTAACCTTAGTTAAGTGTTAAATAATAGTTAACCGACCTTAGGTTCACATAAGAGATCGGTATTCGGAATAAACGTCCCAACCCATGGGAATGTTCTAACTACGGCTATCCATGCGTTATTGTATGTCGTGACAATGCGTGATGTATGTGACTTGTTTAATATGTTGTTGATGTAGGATACTGTTATCCGTGTTGTTGAAATGGGATATGATTTCCCTTATGTGTCTAACCGAGTTAGTAACACTATGTGATGTATGTATGTGATAAGTTCCATAAGGGAACCTCTAACTAATAAGTATATGTTATGTATGGGGAGGAATCCGGGTGTCCCGGTCGCGCGTATTGTTTGGGAGTTAATATATATGTGAACTAACTCCCACCTGTTATGTTAGGGTTGTCTTCCTTCATTGGATTTCGACCTCCCACTAGCTTAGCCAAAGCTTACCTACCCGACCTACACATCGGGCTAGGAGGGAAATTATGTATAATGTTGGTAGGGTGTTGAAGCTTAAGTTCGCTTCGACTCCCTCTTTGTTATGTTACGGTTGTTCTTCCTCCTTGAATTACAACCGCCCACAAGCTTAACCAAGGCTTACCTAACTCATCACTATTGGAGCTAGGGGGAAATTGTGTATGTTGTGATCGGTCCTATATGAGGCCGCCACTCAAATAAAGGAAATGTAAGTATGTTGTGCTTGGGCTTATATCACCCCGGCACTCCCTAAGTAAAGTTAATGTACTCTAAGAAGAGAGAAACTAAGTTCTGTATGTTACAAATCGAAGTGTGTTGTTATGTTGTGTGTGCTAACCTTGTGTTTGTATCCCATTAATGGATATTTGATCATAAGCATGTTACATGTGAGTTTGGGTATGCTTGAAATAAAATCAATCGCATGCTAAGATGACAATTAGTTGTGCGTGGCCCGGTAGCATGCGGGCTGCGGGATTACCATACCAGCAAAGGTGCTGACCCCCTTTGGGGGCTCCCATTACTTTATAGGTACAAAGGAGCTGGAAGCCGTTCGAGAGTAGGACGGGTAGTTGTGTACATGGGTTGACATTCAAATTGAACATGTATTGTAGGTGTAGTAAGACCGAAATTGTATCGGCGTTAGTTAGTAAGTACTCGGTACAGTTGTAATATAAGTGTATGATGAATGTTGGACATGGAACGGGATTAATGTGTAGATGCTCGGGAGTTTAGTCCATCAGACCGGTACGATGTATGTATGTTAGCCTTGTTAGCCACGTGGGTGGCTAACGGCATGTAACAACAAAGAGTCGAGTTATGTTGTTTGTTGTGATTTCCGCTGCAAAGTATTGTTAAGTGTGTTATTTGTAGTTGGGTGTTACAACGATAAATGTGTGGGAGCGAGCACCAAGAAGCGACACAGCACTGAGTAAATAAGGAACTTTAAGAGTGGAGATGCACCTAAATGGATGATAGTCATGTCCAGATGAAAGAGAAATAGCTCCGAGGAGTAGTGATCCAACTAAAGGATCAAAGGAAGTGCCGACAAGGCTACCAAATACAATGTGAACAATACTGTGACCGGTATGAGTTAACCTTAAAACCGCCTGTACCGCGTACTTGCCACGGCAAGTGCAGTAGTAACAGGACTGTTAAGAGGAACTTTGACAAGTGACAAGTACTTAGCAAGTACTAAGACGGCAAGAGAAGCCAATATAGCTCCACAAACCCTAAGAATTCTGAAACGAAACTTGGAAAGGCCTAATGGCCTGACCACTCTATAAAGAACATACCAGTCTGCGAGAACCTTAATGTGATAATTAAAAGTATAATTATAATTTTCTAAGGCTAATTAAGTCCTTAAGATCATGTGGTGAAGAAATGAAACCAAAAGAAAAAGAAAATGCGTAAAAGTCACAAAACGTGAAAATACGCATTTAATTATTTTAGGAGGAATATAACCTTCATTAGGGTTATAAATATATTTTTATACCTTAATTACACATTAAGAACATGTGGGAAGAATTCTGGATGAAAACGGATCCAAACAATGCGTTAAAACGCTAACAGAGTCTTGAAGCGCGTTTTTCGAGAAAACCCGAAAACGTGACTTTAAACAGTTAAATGACCCCGTAAAAATAATAGTTGATTTTATAACAGTAATTAAACATTAATGGGAGTATAATAACCATTAAAATTAAAGGAAATGAGAAAATTCCAGAAAACGGTCCCGGTTAGTGAATAGTGCTAAACCGGGTGAATAAGCGAGCGTTTTCTGTTAAAACGAAAACCGCTCCAGCATGTATACATTAGTGGGCCGGTTTTATTTATGTGAACAGCTCACTCACACAAGACTAGTTAACTAATTAATTAAGTCAAGAGAGACAAAATAATAAAGGGGCACAAATACCCCACCCAACTCTCTCTCCTTCCTTATTTTCCTTTTTCCCCCTCTCTCTCTTCTTCTCTTTCCTCTCTTTTCTCTCTCAGCCGGTCCCTTCCTCCCTCTCTGTCGATGGAATTCTCCAACCTAGCCAACAATGGCTTCTCCACTCCTTCTTCATCCCCAAGCTCCATTTGAGCTCCAAATCAAAAATAAATCACATATTCTTCTTCCTCTCATCTTCCTCAATCATCCTCTCTTTTCGAAATTCCAAAAGGATGAAGTTGACCTTCATGGGTTTTCACCATTTGAGGAGAAAATGGCACCAATGAGAAGCTTGGAGTCTCCTCTTTCTTCTAAGGTAAAAATTCCCAAGAAAAAAGTCATTTTCCTTCATCTCTTGGTGTAATTGATTTTTCACCATTTTTGATACCTTGTTTTTCTCCTTGTTCTTGAGCTCCAAATTGACCCTTCAATGGTGGAGTAAATTTCCTTCTTGATCAAGGGAGAAATCCCTCTTAAAAGCTTCAAAAGGTAAACCCTAATTCTAGCCTTCGATTTAATTGAGTTTCTAAGGGTTTAGAAAATTAATGGAGTGTGTTTTTGTGTTCTTGGATGTTGGGATGGAGTTTGGAAACTCCATGCCCTCTTAACCGATTTTGTGAAGATATGGAGCAAGAGGAGAATTAAGGAAACTTGTGAAATTAAGGTAAGGAATCCACCTTAAACCTTGTTCTAAATTGTTTTAGTGTTTGGGATGGGTAAACAAATTAATAAACCCAAAATAGTGGATTGAAATGTATGTTGGAATGTGTTTAATTAGTTTGGAGAGGTTTGTGAATTAATGTTGAGTTGAGGGCCTTAAGAGCCAAATGTTTTAAGTTTGAGATTGATATTGTGGTTCATTGAGATTATGGTGGTTGTATTGTTGTTGATGAATTTGAGGATTGTGTTAAGTGCTGTTAGGACCCTTGAAAGTGTGTGGCTAGATGAGGGATGAAAATGATGGAAATTGATGAGGATGAATGTGTAGAGTTTATGGGGAGGTTATGGTGAAATTTTGGAAGAAAATGAGTGTTTTTGACTCTTTGATTGGTGATGTTTTTGGTTGATTTTAATGGGTGTATGATGCGTTAAAACCCCGTGGAAATGTGTTTTCGATGGGATATTTTGCTACAATAAGTTATGTATGTTTTGTGGGGGATTTGTGGCTTGGTTCTAGTTGTTTTCCGTAATGGATTTTGCAGTTTTCGGTATGTCCTAACATGTGTCCGAACATTGAAGTTCGGACATCATACGACGGAAAATTTTCAGAACTCTCGACTTATGTCCGAACATGCAAGGTCGGACGCATGTTCGGACCAACCTTTGTTTTGCATAACTTTTTCGTTTGAACTCCGTTTTGAGAGCCGTTTGCGGCGTTGGATTCCTCTTTTCGAGTACTATCTGTTTTGACATGTTTTGGCATATGTTTATGTACATTTTGATTTGAAAATGACCGAAAATCTTTTGAACTCCATTTTGCTCTATGAGTGTGCTTCAGCCTTCTAATGATGGGGGGGATTGGATGGTAATGGTTTTGGATGATGTTTAGGCCTTGTTTGGTGACATGTAAAGGCCTTAAAATGTGTAAACAAGTGTTAGGTTTGAAGTGAGAGTTGTGAACTTAAGATCACAAGAGTAAAATTAAGTATAACGGGATAACGGGGTTAACTATGGGCGCACTAGTCGTTTAACAATTTTATTGCCCAGATTTAATGGAAACAAATGTAATGTTACCAGTTGTTCAAAGATTATTCAAGGAACCTAAGAGAACGCAATAGAGTGGACCTTGGTGACAGGTATGGTTTTCTTGCAACCTGTGTCCTACCGGATTACACCGGCTTGTATGCCAATGTGTTTTTCTGTGTGTTTGCCACCTTGCAAGTTAAAGCATGAAATGAGTTTACCGTAATTCATTATTGTGGCGTAACTAATTCCGATACCGTTTAACCTTAGTTAAGTGTTAAATAATAGTTAACCGACCTTAGGTTCACATAAGAGATCGGTATTCGGAATAAACGTCCCAACCCATGGGAATGTTCTAACTACGGCTATCCGTGCGTTATTGTATGTTGTGACAATGCGTGATGTATGTGACTTGTTTAATATGTTGTTGATGTAGGATACTGTTATCCGTGTTGTTGAAATGGGATATGATTTCCCTTATGTGTCTAACCGAGTTAGTAACACTATGTGATGTATGTATGTGATAAGTTCCATAAGGGAACCTCTAACTAATAAGTATATGTTATGTATGGAGAGGAATCCGGGTGTCCCGGTCGCGCGTATGTTTGGGAGTTAATATATATATGTGAACTAACTCCCATCCTGTTATGTTAGGGTTGTCTTCCTTCATTGGATTTCGACCTCCCACTAGCTTAGCCAAAGCTTACCTACCCGACCTCCACATCGGGCTAGGAGGGAAATTATGTATAATGTTGGTAGGGTGTTGAAGCTTAAGTTCGCTTCGACTCCCTCTTTGTTATGTTACGGTTGTTCTTCCTCCTTGAATTACAACCGCCCACAAGCTTAACCAAGGCTTACCTAACTCATCACTATTGGAGCTAGGGGGAAATTGTGTATGTTGTGATCGGTCCTATATGAGGCCGCCACTCAAGTAAAGGAAATGTAAGTATGTTGTGCTTGGGCTTATATCACCCCGGCACTCCCTAAGTAAAGTTTATGTACTCTAAGAAGAGAGAAACTAAGTTGTGTATGTTACAAATCGAAGTGTTGTTATGTTGTGTGTGCTAACCTTGTGTTTGTATCCCATTAATGGATGTTTGATCATAAGCATGTTACATGTGAGTTTGGGTATGCTTGAAATAAAATCAATCGCATGCTAAGACGACAATTAGTTGTGCGTGGCCCGGTAGCATGCGGGCTGCGGGATTACCATACCAGCAAAGGTGCTGACCCCCTTTGGGGGTCCCACTTTACAGGTATAAAGGAGCTGGAAGCCGTTCGAGAGTAGGACGGGTAGTTGTTGTACATGGGTAGACATTCAAATTTAACATGTATTGTAGGTGTAGTAAGACCGAAATTGTATCGGCGTTAGTTAGTAAGTACTCGGTACAGTTGTAATATAAGTGTATGATGAATGTTGGACATGGAACGGGATTAATGTGTAGATGCTCGCGAGTTTAGTCCATCAGACCGGTACGATGTATGTATGTTAGCCTTGTTAGCCACGTGGGTGGCTAACGGCGTGTAACACCAAAGAGTCGAGTTATGTTGTGAGTTGTGATTTCCGCTGCAAAGTATTGTTAAGTGTGTTATTTGTAGTTGGGGTGTTACAACGATAAATGTGTGGGAGCGAGCACCAAGAAGCGACACAGCACTGAGTAAATAAGGAACTTTAAGAGTGGAGATGCACCTAAATGGATGATAGTCATGTCCAGATGAAAGAGAAATAGCTCCGAGGAGTAGTGATCCAACTAAAGGATCAAAGGAAGTGCCGACAAGGCTACCAAATACAATGTGAACAATACTGTGACCGGTATGAGTTAACCTAAAAACCGCCTGTACCGCGCACTTGCCACGGCAAGTGCAGTAGTAACAGGACTGTTAAGAGGAAATTTGACAAGTGACAAGTACTTAGCAAGTACTAAGACGGCAAGAGAAGCCAATATAGCACCACAAACCCTAAGAATACTGAAACGAAACCTTGGAAAGGCCTAATGGCCTGACCACTGTATAAAGAACATACCAGTCTGTGAGAAGCTAGACTTGGTAAGAAGCAACCGGCATTGAAATGCCATGAAGAAATTTACTTCCAAACCCCAAATTTTCTTTCAAAACTCAAAATTTTCCAAAAACCCCCAAATTTTAAAACCTAAACCAGAAGAACCACAGTAAGTTATCATAGAATGATACAAGAAGAGTTGGCAACAGAATACTTCACCTAGGGTGTGACCGACACTACAGTGTACTAAACGAGACATGGGACGACCGCACTCTGAAGAGCTTGCGGGCCTGACAGACCAGTATGAGTTAGTCAGGTAAGTGGTAACGTATCAATAAGATACTCCGTATGTATACAAGTAGAGTACGGAACACGGGAAGTAGCCACTCCATACTACGGATGAAAGAGCCAATTCAAACCAAGATAGTTGGACACCTCGAATGATCGAAGAACACAAAGAAGCTTACCAAGCTAAAGGAGTCTAGAACCCAGTAAGGTGATAGACCTATGGATATAGCGTTAATAAGTGCGAGAAGCACAGAGTATTGAGCATAGACATCGGATATGTCTTAGAAAACGAGGAGGAAATACCTAATAACTGGAATGTATACCAGCGTAAGCAATACGGCGAATGCCTAAGATGAGCATATTAATGTTCGACAAAAGGGATAAAGATCCCACATACACCTCACCGAAGAGGATAACGACCATGACCAAAGAAGGTAAGGGAAAGTACCGATGATCTACCCAATAACGAGAGATTTCATAACCTAAACGGGATAGTCAAAGTATATAACCGCAAGACGGGGTAAGAAACTGAACATACCCAAGTATTCAAGCCAGATGTTGGTGCAACTCAGTAAACCCCAGGAGCAATCCGTGAAGGGTGCGGGTCAACAGTAGTTGACAAAACATCATGTTGAGAAACAAGTGTTTAAGCGAACACTCGGGTAGAACCGAAGGGATCCCACGTAACACGGGATACGCTGAATTGCTAGAGGGCATGAAATACTTAAAGGGCCTTCCAGGTGCGGATATGTGATGAGACAAACATGTCAAAGGGCCCAGCAATACCTCCAAACCATTTGATGGTGTACGGAGAAGCAGAAACCTGTTTAAGCAGCCCGCATAGAGCGTGGCGAGGCAATGTGGCTCGTAAGCCAGAAAACTAACTACAATTCGTAAATCCAAATATATGCATAAAGGCATAAGAGGAATTGTGGAGAACGAACTACTACCTTAGAGTCGGGAAACCACTTGTTATTATGGGGCCTATGGAGTGGTAATTACGTGAATCCTTCAGAGAAAGGCTACCACCTAAGGATGTAATGCGAAACCGCTAGAGCGGTGTAGTGAAACTTGAGCATGTGTTTATCGCCAAGGAGTAAGTCGAACAGAGATAGTGCATAGAAAGGCGTTGATAGCAGTGGAAGGAAACCGAGAGAATAATCGGATCAGTAGTAAACACTGTATGTGTGCAGTATGAATTGCAGAGTAAACGATGCGCAGTAAGCGTAGAAAGTTTAGAGTAATATATTCTATTGAGCCAAGTGAATGGCAAGCCATAGTATAAATGGCGGGAGTACATGAGCGGTAGCTAAAGTAGTAGCGGATGCCATATAAACAAATGTTATTTAATGAGTAAGAACATGGTACACAACAAGCGACCATTGTAAGAGTATAGTCAGATAACAAGATAAAGCTAATGAGATAAGATGGTCAAGGAGACATATTCATTCCTATCACACAAGAGATTTACTGCCAAGGGTTTACGCTTCTGCACTCTGTATGACTGAGTGTTTTGGTATTGCACTTGTGCGGTAATGATCTTATGGGATGGCTAGGAACTTGAGAATAGTCAACGGAACCTGTTGAGCGAGAATTTAGAGAAGTAACCGTGCGGCAGTTGGCCAAAGGTGCACGAAGAACGTGGGCAGTAACCCACAGGGCCCAGGACCGATGGATGGTAAAAGCATAGTATGAATGAAGAATTCTTGTACAGAATCAAGTAAACAAACATAAAAATTAAACGAGGAAGAACTACATACTAAGTAGTAGCTTGACCTCAACCGTCAATAAGTCGGAATAGTAAGTGAATAATCACGAAGGTATACAGTGCTATACAAAATAGATTTCCAGAGAACTGGAGAGAAAATCTATAACTCATCGAATTCGCATACGGTAAGAGATACTACGCGACGATTGAGAAGCCTTTATTCCCTAAACAAAAAGGGATAAAAAGGGAGTGGACAATACATTGAGATTATCAAAAGG
Source organism: Limonium bicolor (assembly GCA_023374045.1). Classification (NCBI taxonomy): domain Eukaryota; kingdom Viridiplantae; phylum Streptophyta; class Magnoliopsida; order Caryophyllales; family Plumbaginaceae; genus Limonium; species Limonium bicolor. Next base: position 245,199,579 of record CM041779.1, read on the forward strand.
GAGAATTAAGCTCTAGTTATCAGATCACGCAGTAGATGCTAGTGGGCTGTAATTCAAGGTTAGGTATACCTGACAATCTGAGTAAATGGCTAATCCTATACGCCTTGAAGCCTTAGAGGCTAGGACTGAACTCGGTTATGAGTTAATTAACCGCATTGAAGTTAAAACACTTCATGATACTCGAATTAGTGAACCAATGTTCAGTGATAACATATGATCGATTACGCGGGCGTAACCCCTTTTAAGGGGGGTAGGGCGAGAAACCGCTTAGAGTATGTTCTACGTATAGGTGCGTAGACTACTGTGTGCATAGCACAAAAGGAATTGTTTTGATGATTGGAACTTATGTTACATAAACATATGTACCCCTTCATTGTGTAATTATGATTAATGTGCATGAGAGATGCAAGTAACGAGTATGCAATATTTATGAAAAGAGGAGTAGAGAGACTCCTGGGGAATGAGAATCCCAATAGTATATGTCTAGTGAGATTAGACATGAGTTATGATGATTAGGAATTGGTATGAAACCGATGTGTAACCTAGTAGAGAGTGAGTTCCCTAGGTGATTTTATTTGAGAATGATTGATGGAGTGAGTTCCATCCTTTGAAGTCGTATGATGTATGTTTTAAATTGAGTAACAATTTGAGGAAAAGAGGCCATAAATATGGAATACCTAGGTAAAGTAGTGAAGCAATGAGAATGATAAATGACCTAAGTACTAGGAACTAGAGATTAATTGAAATGAATTGTTTCATGCATATGACTAAAAATAGTAAAAGATAGAAAACGAAAATGTTTGACTATATGTTTGTTTGAAACTGAAATGGGAGGTGGAACTTGATCTGCTAGCAATCAAGGGAAGCCGAACACAAATTGGGGTGGAAGGATAGTTCAACACTGATGCTGATCACATCAGGGTTGGATGATTCTTGAAGCTCCCTTTAAGTGGTCACAAGTAATCACCCTAAGAAAAGTGGCAGCTACCATAAATTTGACTTGGTGTTGTGTGACGTTTTCTAAAAGAATTTTCAAATGGATTTTTCCAAAAAGGATTTTCTTCAAGTATGAAGATGGAAATGAAAACTGGTTTTTAAACCGCTATCACCCGCCGATGGCTACGGCCTTAAGTCTTGATGACCGATAGAACAGTGGGGCGTGTATTAGTTTTGAAACCATTGCACCGTATGTGCGGCGGTCCTAAGTGACCGATTGGGGCGGTGACAGTGTGCGATTTTTCCAAAGGCAGCGGGACGGGGAGAGTACCCTGAGACGATCCTGTGTGAGTGAGTCAACCAGAGTGCTTGAGGATATGTATATGTGTAACGTTTTGATCAGAACCGAAGGGACCGTGGGCCAGATAGAGTAAGTGCCCAGTAGTCATGAAATGGCCGTGGACCAAAGAGCGTAAGTGTCCAATGTGACCGGTACCTGAGGGATCGGCAGTGTATTACTCAATATGGATTCAAGGACTGTAGTGCCTTCTTGTCATCGGACCGATTCCATGGAGAGAATATGAAGAGTATTTCTGATTGCTATGCATGCTGTGATATGTGTGTGGTATGTGTAGTGTGAAATGAGAATGACTTGTGAAGTCTGTAAGGTTATACGTGTATTATAACCTTGGCATAGTAACGAGATTAGATTCACCAACTTTGAGGACAAAGTTCCTAAGGGGGGTAGATTTTAATACCCCGGATCTAAAAATGGAGATTAAATCTAATCTAATTATTAACGGCCTAATGGTGCCTAGAGAGTATTGTTAAGGAGAATAAAACCAAAAGAAAGGAGAAAATGCGCAAAACGCGAAAAACGCTAAAACGTGCATTAAACGAGTAAAAGAGATATATGATCTCTTTAGGGTCCGAGATGGATTCCAAAGGCTTAGCTAGGCCAAATTAGTATATGGGAATAATTCCCGAAGAAAACGGATCCAAATGATGGATTAAAAATACTAACGGAGTTTAAAAGCACATTTTTCGAGAAAACCCGAAAACGTGACTTTAAGTGGTCAAATGGACCCGTAAAAATTATGGTTGACTATATAACTATAATTACACATTAATGGGAGTCTAATAACCATTAAAGAACACAGAAACGAGAAAAAATCCGAAAAACGGACCCGATTAGTGAATAGTGTTAAAACCGGGAAGTTGTGGGGTGTAAATGTAATAAGTAAAAATTAAACCCCCTTGTAATACATATATATGTGGGCGGTTATTTAATTTGTAGTGGGGACACATTTTATCACTTCATAACAGCCCTCCCCTTATTCCTAATACACTAAGTGACAAGGAAATAAAGCAACAAGTACAAATAGTAAAAGTGATATCCTACTCTCTCACCTCCTTCCTTCTTCTTTTACGATTCCCAGCCTCTTCTCTCTGTATTCTCTTCTTCCCCAGAGAGATTCATGGCGATTTCATCAGAGAGCAACAGCACCATCCTCCTTCTCCATTATCTTGCTCCATTCTCCACCAAATCACACAAAAATAGTACCGTTAGATTCCTCTCGGCAAGGGCTTCGTTTTTCACCCAACAAAATCTTGATATCTCCATCTTCACTTCCATGGGTGTTGGGCCTTTTGAAGCTTGAAGGGCTGATTTTGACTCTCCTTCACCCCCTTGATGCCTTAAGGTAATAATAAGTAAGAGTTTTACCCACTTCAAGCTTGTTCTTGCAATTTGGGAAATTTTCCCTCACGTTTAAAATTTCTTCCCATTTCAGCCGATTCTCCATGCTCCTGTGGAGTGTTGGAAACTCCTCCAATTGATTGCCAAGCTATCCATTTGGTTATTCTAAGGTAATATCTAAGTTAAGCTTTGAAAACTAGCTCCTTGAAATATTAGGTTGTGTGGGGAAAAAAATTGAATTGATTTGTGGTTATGTGTGTGATGGGATATGGTTGTAGCTAGCAATCCATATTCCTTTGTGTTGTGTGGAAACAAGAAGAGAAAGAGAGAACCAGCGAAGGAGGAAGAAGAGAAAAGAAAACAGAAAGATAGTAAGGTAATGAGCTTACCTAAGATGGTTTTGTTCTCTGTAAACACATTTTTGAATGTGAATAATGACCTTGAATTAGTGTAGTTTTGATACTACAATAGTGTTTGTTGAATGAGGAAGTTTTAATAGGTTTGGGTGTGCAAAACAAACTTAGAAACTGAGTTGGAATTATGTGATAACAAAGTAGAATTTAATGTGCTACTGTAAGGATCTTAATGCTTATATAACAGGGATGAAAAAACAGGTTTTTGTGAGCTGTTGTAGTGTGGTGAGAATACTAAGGAAAGTAGAGAAGCTATGTCAAATTTTGTCTAGGAAACTATGGGCTTGAGTGTGTTAATAAGTGGAGTTAGAATGGTAAGGAAAAGAAGATTGGAAATAGCAACAGAAACAAGAAGCTAGAATCTGTAACAGAGGGGAAAATTACAGTGAAATGGGCTAAGTAACAGATGATTATATAAGGTGGATTAGGTTAGTTTTGAATTCCTAATCAATGTCAAAACATGCTATAATATATGTAGGAAGAGTGGGAAGAATTTGGCATAAGTTTGGAGTGGTAACATAATCAGAAACAAGGAGAAAACTCATTTCTGTAAGTGGTCCGGGTCTGTAAACAAGTACAGAAACCCGGACCAGTGCTAAAACACGGCAGAAACCTATATCAGAGGAGTGGTCCGGGTTTACAAACCAGGACACAAACCCGGACCACCCCTAAAACTCACCCGAGAGATTTATGAGTTATGGGTCCGGGTTTGTAAACTAGCATATATACCCGAACCATTCATTATTTGAACCCGAGAGTGACCAGGAGTATTGGTCCGGGTTTGTAAACCTGGACAAAAACCGGAGCACATGTAAAACTTGCCAGAAACGGATTTCAGAGTTTGGTCCGGGTTTGCAAACCCGGACCAGGCAAAAATTGTAACAGTAAGTGTTTTTAAGTGTCCTAATGATGGGGAAGGAATGGTAATGGTTTTAGATGATGTTTAGGCCTTGTTTGGTGACTAAGAAAGGTCCTACGAAGAGTAAACAAGTGTTGGAAGTGAGTGAGAATTAAGAGCCTAAATTGACAAGAGTAAAACTAAGTGTAACGGGAGTAATATTTGTTTACATACCGTAAAGCATTGATGTTTATAGAATCACTTGATATGTGATTAGTGATTCGGGAGTGGGATCCGAGGAATGAGTGGTCACCTGGTAAAGTAAACCCATGGTGTAAGGTATGATTTTCTCATACTCCGCGTGCTAACCGAGTTACGTTGATTTGTGTGTTTGTGTGCCGGCTTAATCAAGACTAAAGCATGAAAATAATCCATTGTTTGATTATGTATGACTTGTTGTATGTTGAATGAGCTAACATACTTGTATGCCGGTGTGTGCTAACATAGAGTAAAGACCGACTCATAGTGAGTAACGTTTGGTTAGAGACCCATAGATGATAACGAAAACGTGCAAACACACAAACTATCCGTTAAAGTATAAAGATAACACAAACATATGAACTCCCTAGAATGTGAGGAGATGTGCGGGTTGAGTAATTACCCGATAACGTTTAGTAAACCATAATGACACAATCCATGAAACAAATGAGAGTGGAAAGATAAGTGAACCTTCTTCAAGAGGATTAAAGATAGTTCGAAGATGTGAACTAGTAAAGAAGGTAAAAGAGACCTAAGGGATTAGTAGCACCCTTAAGACATGGTCGACATCCTATATGAGGATTTTACCCGATACAAGAAAATAACCGAAAGTATGAGTAAGTGAAATGTATGGGTAACTCCTAAAACCTAAGATTTACCGAACTTAAGTAATGTTCCCAAAGTCATTAGAAACATCGAGAGTGGTGCTTCTAGACTAATATACATAATATAATTATAACTCCGAGAGAGGAGTGTATGGGAATGTAAGTAGTCCGAGAGTAGTCACACCTAAGTAAAAAGAGATAGGAACTAAGAGAGAGTTCCGTGAGCTAGTTGAACCTTCCCACCATGCTAGACCTAGAGTAGGGTCGAAACCGGGGAAGTAAGACTGTGCTTGAGAGCCATGAGTTTTGGCCTAAGTATGTATTAAGAGTAACAAGCGTGACGTAAGAGACCTGTAGTGTCTCGAGAATCCACAAGAGCATGAGTATAAATAACCCAAGAGTGTGGATGTGATAATGAGTATAAGTAACCCGAGAGAATGGGTGAGTATAGAATGAGTAGCCCAAGAGAATGGGTGTGTATATGAATAAGTAACCCGAGAGAGCAGGTGAGTTGTTGAATGAGTAACCACGGCATAGTGAGGTATAACCCTCATGGCCTAAGAGTAATTGATACGACTAACAACCTTGCTACGTTAGTTAGGGATTGTATCCCATGATTGATTGTCGAATACTTGTGTAGTGTACATATATAATGTATTACTATATGCATGTTGGTTGAATTAAAATGACCTCCATGCTCTCAACAAAAGTAGTCGGCGTACCCCGGTTAGCGCTCGGGGTATGTGAATTTCATATGCAGCGTTAAGCTAAGCCCCTAGGGGCAACATTTTATTTTTCAGGTACACCGAAGATGTTACCGTTCGAGAGTAGGACGGGGTCGGTGGTTTGCATGGGTAGTTAGATTTAATTACTTATGTATTGAAAGAGGTGTAAGAACGAATATGTTGTCGGCATCCATATACTGTAGACTCGGTATAGTAAAGAAATGATTTGAGTAAAGTATTTGTATTATGTATTCGGTTGTTCCAGTTCATCAGACCATTACGGTATGTAAGAAAGGCCTGGTTAGCCATATGGGTGGCTAACAGCGTTGTTTCACCCCTCGTTGTAATTAGAGTTCCGCTGCGTGAGTAAGAGCATTTAGTGACAGTTTTAGAGGTAATGACGTGTTTAACGGTTGGGGTGTTACAACCTTGTCAAACCATGGAGAAATTGAAGTTAATAGAGAGGAGAAAGCAAGGAAAAATCGGCCATGTGCTTATCTTGGAAGAAGATGATGTTTTAAGGCATTTTTCTTACCTTAGGCCTTCAAGAACCTTTCTTAAGTGTTCCCTATGATTGGCCACGAAATTCCTAGCTTAAATGATGATTGATGTTGATCTAGATCAATGGGATGAATTAGAAGAACTTCCTTGGAGCAAAGAACCGAAAATAAGCTAAAAAATGGTGTTAAAGTATAACTAGAATAACTTAAGGTTTGAGAGCTCTTACCAATGGAAGCTTGAAGGTCTGGAAGGGGAGGGAGCTGGCGTGAATGAAGGAAGGGAAATGGGACAAAAATCACCACTTAGAAGGGGAGAAGAGACAAGCTTCACAAGTTGTCAAGGATTAGGTGAAAAGAAGGCATTTTAGTCAAAAGGAGTTGTGGAATTGTATAAGGCCTCAATATATGGAAATATGGGTTGAAATTGAAGGACCTTTCAGCTGCTTCAATCAGCCATGACTAAGGATAGGAGCCAGATTTGTCAAAGTGGAGTTATTAATTGTGAAAGTGACTTAAAGACATAAAAATCATGTCTTTCTAGTAGTCAAAATTGGCCCCCTTAGAGATGGTGAGTCACCATTGTTATCCCCTTATTATTATACTTAACTCATGTCATTTTAATTTTATAAACTCGTAGCTAATAATTTGTACAAGTTAAATGTGTAAAACGCGACTTTTCGGTACCGGAAAAGTGCGTTTTTGTGCTCTAAGGACATTTAGGGAAATAATTTGTATTTATGAGTTTCAAGTGTTTATAAACATTTATTATAGTGAATAATGATATATTTTGGTGTTACATTGAGTTATATGGGGTTACATCAACTCATAACATAATTCCCGAGCTATCGGGACACTCCCAGGGTAAAAAGGAGCGTTAAGGAATTCCCCCGAGGATCTTGTTGAATTTTGAGAAACTAGCTCGTGGGTTCTCTTTATAATGATTATTAATGATGTAAGGAACTCTAGGAATGAATTATATAGGAGTTCGTGCCGCCTCGGCACCTCTCCGGGCTTTTCATGCTTTAAGGGGCGTGCGTGAGCACTCCCGAGCGTTTTCGTTTTTGACCAAATATAGCCTAGGGAATATGTTTGTATAATCATATAATGAGGGTATGACCATTTGTTTTGAGTTTTAGAAGGTCATACAAGGTCATGCTTACTCACGTGTTTCTAAGGTGTTTTAGCGTTTACGGTGAAACGACTATTTTTACGTAACGTTTTCATGCATGTATCTGCATGTGTACGTGAAATGGTTTATACTTGGAATATTTATCATTAAATAATGGTTTTATAATGTTAATTAGATTTGGGGTATTTCATTCTACCCCCCTTAAAAGGACTTCGCCTTGAAGTCTCATATCTAAATTTATAAGGTTGTGGGGGAAACAAGTTCCGTTAAGTATCCCCAACTCAATTTAGTTTTTAGGTATCATGTCCCAAGTCTCTATATTCCTAAGTTCATAGTGTACATCAAACCCAACATGAATACTTTGGAAGGTCATATCATATACCTACAATGTAGTACACAATCCCAATTCACTTCAAATAGTGTAGCGTAGTGCACATAATCTTTCCATTGTAGTGTAACGAAGTACACATCAGCAAGTAAAAGTACAAGGTACATTCAAATATAGTGTTACACAAGAACACATACCGGACAAAGTGTCACAGAAATGCACAAAAGTGCAACAAAATGCACACTAAACTCACAAATGAAAAAGGCTCTACCCCCCTAAAAAAGGGGTACGCCCACGTACCCTAGACTAAGGTGTCTAATGGGTAAATAATGAGGGAAACTTTGCTCGCATATCCACTTCTAATTCCCATGTGGCCTCTTCAACATCATGGTTCGACCAAAGAACCTTTACGAGGCTCACAGTCTTGTTTCGAGTATCTCGTGTCTTTCTATCTAAGATTCGTTGCGGTGTTTCCACGTACTGCATTGTTGGTTCTAATGATAGTGTCTCTGGTTGTAGAACATGAGAAGGATGAGGCATGTATTTCTTAAGCTGAGACACGTGAAAAACGTTGTGTACTTTGCCCAACTCTTCTGGCAAATCAAGTCGATATGCCACAACGCCCACCCGCTCTGTGATAGCGTAGGGTCCTACAAACTTCGGGCTTAGCTTGCCCTTCTGCCCAAATCTGAATACACCCTTCATCGGTGATACTCGTACAAATACTTGGTCGCCAACTACGAACTCAAGGTCTAGTCGTCTTTCAACAGCATACGATTTCTATCTGTTTGTGCCGTTTTCATATTATTTCTAATCTGTTGTACTTCTACCTGAACTTGCTCTAAATACTCAGGCCCAATGATAACGGTCTCGCTAGACGCGTCCCAGCACAATGGTGTGCGGCATGGTCTGCCATATTGTGCTTGAAAAGGTGACATCTGTATAGAGGTGTGATAACTGTTGTTGTATGCAAATTCAATTAGATGTAACCTATCTATCCAGCTGCCCTGGAAATCCAAGGCACATGCTCATAGCATGTCCTCTAAAGTCTAAATAGTCCTCTCTGATTGACCATCCATCTGAGGATGAAACGCTATGCTAAGCTTCAATTCAGTTCCAAGTGCTTCGCGAGTAGCTCGCCAATATCGTGAAAGAAATCTGGTATCTCGATCTGAAACAATAGTCTTTGGTACTCCATGATGTCTGATCATCTCTTTCTCGAATAGTTCTGCCAATTTTGGTACCTTCCAAGTGTCTTTCATCGGTATAAATCTCGCCACTTTGGTCAATCGATCAACAACAACCCAAATCATGTTTAGTCCTCCTCTCGTAGGTGGTAGTCCCACCATGAAGTCCATAAAGATATCATAAAACTTCCATTCTGGAACTGGCATAGACTGCACCATGCCTCCTGGTCGTCTATGTTCGAATTTCACTTTCTGACAAGTAAGACATCGAATCACATATTCTGTCACGTCGCCCTTCATCTCCACCAAAAATACCTCCTTAGATCTTTGTACATCTTAGAAGCTCCTTGATGGACAGATGTGGAAGAAGTGTGGAACTCTCGTAGAATGTGGTCTTTTATATCTGTGCTGTCTCTAGGAATACACAATCTGCCCTTTAATCTGATCAGCCCATCATCGTGTAACTGGAATTCATACGTCCCTCCTTCAAATGTACCGTGAGACAACTTCTGACTGATCTCCATCATTCGTTGATCATTCTGCTGTGCGTTACGTATGTCGTCCATAAGACTCGAGCTAGCCACAATGGCATTTAAGGAATGTGCTTGTCGACTCAATGCGTCTGCTACAACATTAGCTTTTCCTTCCTTGTACTGCAAATCCATGTCGTAATCCTTGAGAAATTCAACCCATCTTCGTTGCCTCATGTTTAACTCCTTCTGGGTGAATACATATTTCAAACTTTTGTGATCCGAGTATACGATCATCTGGACACCATACAGGTAGTGGCGCCAGATCTTCAATGCAAATACAATTGCTCCAAGTTCCAAGTCATGTGTGGGATAGTTCTCCTCATGTTTCTTCAGCTGTCGGGAAGCGTAGGCGACTACCTTCCCATTCTGCATGAGTACACACCCTAATCCCCTGCTTGATGCATCACAGTAAACTTCATAACCTTTTGTGCCTTTGGGTATAGTCAAAACTGGTGCTGATGTCAAAGCATCCTTCAAATACTGGAATGAGGTTTCACATTCTGTAGTCCATGTGAATGGCGCATCCTTCTTCATTAAACTTGTCATAGGTTTTTCTATTTTGGAGAAGTCTCTAACGAACCTTCTGTAGTAACCTGCTAACCCAAGGAAACTCCTGATATCAGTCACTGTCTTTGGTCTGGGCCAGGTGCGAACTGCTTCTATTTTTGCTGGATCCACTGATCCCAGCGTCTAAGATAACATGTCCTAGAAAGGAAACTCAATCTAGCCAAAACTCACACTTGGAGAACTTAGCATAAAGCTGGTTCTCCCTTAAAATCTCGAGTACACGTCGGAGGTGACTGTCAAGCTCTTCATTAGACTTTGAAAAAATTAGAATATCATCGATGAAGACAACTACGGTCTTGTCCAGCTGCTCTCCGAATAATCTGTTCATTAAGTCCATGAAGACTATCGTTGCGTTTGACAAGCCAAAAGGCATAACTGTAAACTCATAGTGGCCATATCGTGTTCTGAATGCTGTTTTCTCTGTCTTGCTCTCTGATAGGTATCTGATGGTATCCTGATCTCAAATATCTTTGAAAACACCTTTGCTCCTCTTAACTGATCAAACAAATCGTCAATTCGTGGTAGTGGATATTTGTTCTTCACTGACACTACATTAAGCTCTCTATAATCGATACATAACCGAAGGCTTCCACCCTTCTTCTTCACAAAAAGGACTGGTGCTCCCCAAGGCGATACGCTAGGTCGTATGTATCCTTTCTCTAAAATCCTTAACTGTTCCTTCAGCTCAGCCATCTCTGCTGGTGCCATACGGTACGATGCCTTAGCTATGGGACTGGTACCTGGTAGTAATTCGATGAAGAACTCTACCTTTCTGGATGGCGGTAAGCCTGGAAGTTCCTTTAGAAAAATATCCGGAAATTCTGACACCACTGGCATATCTGGATCAAAATCTGGGTCGTGCTCTACATCCTGAACACAGCATAAATATACTTCTTTCTGCTTCCTGACTTGCTTGTACATGGACATAGCAGATATCACCTTTATTGACGGTGCTCTAGGGCTCTGGCAGTAAGACACTATCGCTCCTGATGGGCTCTTAAGTAACAGTCTGCGCTCTGCACAAAGGATGCGGCCTCTGTGCCGCCCTAACCAATCCATCCGGCTATGACGTCAAATTCTAGCCCTCTGAACTCAATTAGGTCAATAGGAAATTCCTCATCCATAATACGGATAGTGGCTCTTCTATAAAGGCGAGTGCAACTGACCTTCTCCTTAGACGGGAGTGCCACCTTAAAATCAGGTAACTCTACAGCGTCTAGCCCCAACTTCCCCACAAGCGAAGGTGAAACGAAAGTATGTGAGGCTCCAGAGTCGAACAGTACTAATCCAGCCACTCCGTTGACAGGAAAGGTACCACTAAGGATCGTGCCGCCCTTGCTGGCCTCCTCCTCAGTAAGTATACTTAAGGCACCTTCCATCTCCTTAGTACAACCTAACAACAGAATCTGGGTAAGTACTTTGACATATGATGGAGGTCGAAAGACATTCACTTTTCATAACAATAATGCTTCATTGATGAGATGATCTTCTTTCAGATGCTAAAGACAATTACAATGCTAGTTTCTAAAAGTCAAACTTAATCTTCCTGGTTTCATGTGGGTGGCGTTTATCACTGTCGAAGGGGATGAGTTCATATTAATCCTTTTAATTCCATGGTATTGCAATCTTGACTTTCCACCCATTATTAAAACATCTCCTGACTTCAATATGATTTTATTCGCAAGGTCCACACGCTTCTGCTCGCCATAAAGGAACTCTGCGTCATCTCCAATTGACAAAGACAATACTGGTATCCCCTGATCGAGGGACCCTTGTGTTTCATCCTTGTTATGGTGTAGTCCTAAGCGGCCTCCTTCTTCATAGAAGTTGATGATACATAGATCAGCCCTTAGATTGGGAACTGGATCTTCTTCTAACTGTTGAGCTGTATTAATTGCTTGTTCCACAATTTGTAAAAATTCTTCTGCGATTTTTGGTACTTGCGCTCCATCTTCATTTCTTATATCCTGGTAGGTCTTTGAGTAAGGATTCCAATCCTTTCCTAAACACATCATTTTCAGCTTCATTTTTGATCCTCCTGGAAATTCGGGAGTGTAGAACCCTCCTGGTCCTGCTCCCAGTTCTTAACATCTTCTGATGATTGCAATTCGTGTTTCGGCATTAGTTATCCTTTGAGTAGTATTAAACCTGGTTGGATAACCTTACATTGTTCGTTCGCTGGTTCTTGTGCTTTGATAATGTTTTCTTCCAGGGAGGGCGGTGAGGAGATAGGAAAGCATATCTTATAGCTTCCTACATGGTTTAAAATTCTACTAGTGAGTCTTATTAGTTCTTTCCTACTCAATTAGGCACTTAAGGCATGCAGCACTCATTTACAACATTCACTGCTCAATGACATGTTCGTATGGGTTTAGAAATACCTGGGTTGGTAGAAGTACCAGCTTCATCTGAGTGGTCCATAACATGCAGGGCGGGTCCCGATGTTGGGCCTTTGCCTTTAGCTCCCTGAGCTTGGTTGGTTGGTGGAGGGCGAGTGTCACTGGCTCCACTCTTATGGCCGGTGTTTGCCTTTGCTCCCGGGCGGTAGTTCCTGCTCTCTGGATTTTTAATGCACTCGAAGGCTTGGTGCCCCCTTATCTGACAGTGGCGGCACTGGACTTTCTCCCCTTGGCAGTCCACGCCGGGGTGATCCTTTCCACATTGTCTACAGTTGAAGTGGGACAAACCTTTGGCCCGTATTTGAGCCTTGTCCAAAACCTAATACGATCGAGGTCAATTACATATTTCACGGTACTGAAGTAATCACATAATTTTCAAATTTAACTGCTTGGTTAGAGTGCCTACCCTTAGATGGGTAGGTTTTCTGTGACTTTGTTGCTCCGTGGGTTGCTGGCTGGGGGCTCCCAGTAGTCTGGTTCCCCTTCCCTAATAGGACCCCAGGCTGAAAGGGTTTGTTCCTTCAGTTGGAGCTTCCCTGCTTGGCATCATTGCTGCCAGGCCCGTCCTTTCTCTTTGGGAGCTCAAGACATCCCTTCTCTTGCATGTGATCTCCACAACGGAGGCAGCGTGGTAACATTCCTAAAATCTCAAGGTATTAGTTTCCAAATCTCCCATGACGGAGTATAGTAGGTAATAAAATTCCAACTGGTTTATATTTCTCCTGTTTTACCTGTAAGCTGGTAGGAATGACTGGTCCTATCCCAAATTGGAGCCGAGGGCTCAGTCCCCCATAGAACCGGTCAACCAAAATCTGGTCCGAGTATCCTAATCCGGGTAGTAGGAGTAGTGAAGTAAACTTCGCATAGTATTCATCCACGGTCATCTTTCCAGTCTATTCCAGCGCATCAAACTCCCTAGTCTTCACCATCCTGGTGTGGGCCGGGTAGTACTTGCCCCTAAGAAGTGCGGTGTAGGCTCCCCAAGTGAAAGCTGGATCGTCTATGTGGTCGGCCTTAACCATATTCCACCAATTCCACATCCTCTTTCCACCAATCCCTTGTTGCCTTCAAGTAAAAGGCAGCGAGCCTCACTTTTTCCCTAGCTGGGACGGCGAGTGTCTCAAATGTGTTTCCATCTCCATGATATAAGTCTCCAAGTGTGCAGGGTCAATCTGTCCCTTGAATGCAGTTGGCCTGAGATCAGCCAAACTCTTCACCCAATCCTTCTCTCTGGGTGGTGGTGGTGGAGGTTGCTGCTGCTGCTGCACAACTCCGCTTGTGCAAATGCTTGGGCTATCAAAGTAGCAATATCAGCCAGCCTGACAGGCGACTCCTCAGCTGTCTGTCCACGGCGTCCACCTCTTCCTGACATCTGCAAGATTTTGATGTATATTAGATACTTTGGTCACAATCCTGGTCTTGGATAGTAGTCTAAAGTAAAAACTAACTTAAACTTTTTCTATACTATCTCTCAACCCATAATCTAAAGCTTTAGAAATCCTAATCTCGGTGTATTCTTGTATCTAGAGCGTAACTACGCTCTGATACCACTCTTTGTAACACCCCAACCCGAAATCTAATAACCTGAACGACGATCGCTCCCAAATAAACTTAAACTGCGGCGGAATAAATTATAATAATTGGGCGGTATTACAATGCCGTTAGTCACCCTTATGACTAACAAGGCTAACTCCAAATACAAATCTCAAAAGTCACGGTCCGAATACGAATACAATCCGAGATATTAGGAATCAAACTCAAAGTACAATAACCAAGTAAAATAAATAACTAGTAATAAACTCCCATAGCTTGATCTACCCCACCTACACTCGGTGTGGTAAACTCTTCAACTTCAGGTACCGAAAAATGGGGGTGCCCCCAAAGGGGCTCAGCAAACAATGCTGGTGTGAGCCTCGATTTTAAACCCTATCCTATGTGGATTAACTTGATTGGGATCTAATCGGGTTTTAGGTCCACTTATAGCCTAAGATTAATAACTATGTCATATAACAATAATTATTAAAACCTAAGCTAGCTCACTGGAACCTATTATGAGTCGCCACCTAATTTTAACCTAGATCAAATTAGAAAAGGAGAGTTCGGGTTCGGGGGCTTGATATTCGACTTAATTAGGGTTCAATTACTTTCATTACCCTTCCTAGGTCGTTTTTCCTCTACTTGGTTCAATTACGGCTTTCTACAAAGTTGTTTTAAACCTAGGTGCGCACTTCTGTTTTTTTTTATTTTTTAACGTTTTTTGACAGAAAATTAAAGTGGAAATTAAAATTACCTAAACTAGGGTTTCGGAGGCAGAATTAGGTCAAATTTTGTTTCCGTCCGTAGCCACGGACCTAATGTCCGAGACCACGGACCCCAGTTAACCCATATGAAAATAAAAGTTGAATTAAACAGAAAACAGAAAATTGTAAAGTCCGGGGCCACGGACAGGCTGTCCGTGGGCCCGGACATTATTAGAAAACCTAAATTTTTTAAAATTTAAAAATCCCGCCGCCGTCCGTGGGCGTCCGAGCTTACGGACAGGGAGTCCGGGACCCCGGACATGACGTCCGTGGGTGCGGACCGCCCTCGGACGGCGGCGTTAAGGCTGTTCCCGAAGGTGTTTTTGGCTCAAATTTTATGGGCGTGTAGCCTGAAAGATGTACAAGACGTTAGTGATTGAAAGTTTTCAATTTGAATTCGAATTAAGCACGAAACTTGGTAAACAAGTTATTGGACAAAAGCTTAAACAAACAGCAATACAGAAGCGAAGGTTAGTTTGAACCCAAAATTTGACAGGGAGTTAACAAGGTCGTGGGAATTAGAAAGTAGAGTTGTAACCTGTTTTACCTTCGAATTCAAGATGATTCTTCACACCGGGATTCGTTGAGTGCTTCGTTGATGGCAGACCCGAAAGGATTTCGAACCAAGCTTCTGGTTGTTGGTTGTTCTTGCTGTTCTTCACGTTTTGGTGGTGTTTTTGTGGGGTTTTGATGACTATTGGTGCTTTGGGGAACGTGTTTAGATGGTGATTTCGGGGGATTTTCAGTATGATTTGGGTGGCCGGGTGTCGGAAAACGTGAGAGAGAGAGGAGGCTGTGTTTTCTGACTCTCTAGGGTTCTTGTGCATATGAGGTTCTCATTTTATCCAAAACCTATCCCCTTATATAGACTTTCTTAAAGATAAAGAAAATCTAGTAAAAGTAAGATTTTTTGGTATTTTAATTAAAAGACTTCCCAAAGGAATTTGCTGTGAAATTTTAACCACATGTCAAGGTTGGATATTATGAATTTTCTGAGGTGGAACCGAATTTTTTAATTGTTGGAATATTTTAAATGGAATTTCTTGTCAGATTCAGTCAGAAATTGCTAGAAATTTATTGGAAACTCGAAAAATCAAAATTCCAACGCCATTATGCTTAGAATGTCATCCCATCATGGGTTAAAATATCAAATCGTTTCAAGCTGATTTGAGCATCCTTTGGAGGAGAGAGAAAGCTTATAGGAGGTCAGGAGCCTTTAAAGATTACCAAAATGCCCCTGAAAATGACAAAGCTGTTCCCCATGCCATGGAATGCGCCGATCGAGCTGGAATCCCTCACTACTTGATTAAAATGCCTCTCACAACACCAGCACCCCGTAGACCCTAACCCAGGGGGTCAAAATTTTGGGTATAACAGATTGCCCCCCGTCAACTAGACTTTGTAGTGGATGTGAAAAGTCTGGTTGATGCTTGAGTGATGCCCCAAAATTTTGGACTTCACGAAATTCTCCATGTTGTGCGAAACCGTGTTGATTGCGTGCAGCTATTCGGAGGCGCTGACTACCTAAGCAACAAAACGCTGTCGAGCTATTCTAAGGTGCTGACTACCTATAAGTGAAAATGTGTCAAGCTATTCTAAGGCGCTGACTACCTAGGTGACGAAAACGGAATAATGTCAAGCGGTTCTAAGGCGTTGACTACCTATAATACATGAAATGATGCGATGCCAAGCGATTCTAAGGCGTTGACTACCTATAAGTAAAATGAAGTAATGTCAAGCAATTCTAAGGCGTTGACTACCTATAATGATATGATGTCAAACTATTCTAAGGTGTTGACTGCCTGTGACGAATGAGATGGTGTCAGCTATTCTAAGGCGTTGACTACCTATAAGTAAAGTGAAATGAAGTAATGTCAAGCGATTCTAAGGCGTTGACAACCTAAAATGTGGAAATGAGATAATGTCAAGCGATTCTAAGACGTTGACTACCTATAATGATGATAACTGGGTGGTATGCAAATGCAAGAATGCTGAAATGTTGATGATGCATGATGATGATTGATGATGTTGATGATGCTGATGATAATGCTGATGATGCTGATGATGCTCGGATGCTTCTGGGGACCGAAACCCATGCCAATGCTCCTGGCTGGACCCAGTGTGGACTTATTGCCATCGCCCCCCAAGCCGGTGTGCAGGGATAACTCCTGGTAAAAACCTTGGGGACTTATTGCCTTTGCCCACCATTTGTTGATCCCGAAAATAAGTTGACATCGCAAAAGGAGGATTTATTGCCATCACCTCGCCAACTTTTCTGTCGCCAGGTCTTGTGACGCGCCTGGATAATGCAACTAGGTCTTATGACGAGCCTATATGAATGAGATGAATGCAATGTGTTTGATGAGAGTGGGTAAGCTAAAAGGGTAATGCTAGGTCTTACTACGAGCCTAAGGGAATGCAACTAGGTCTTACGACGAGCCTAAAGGATGGTTCTAGGTCTTATGACGAGCCTAAGGTGGGATCTAGGTCTTATGACGAGCCTAAAGGTCGGATCTAGGTCTTATGACGAGCCTAAAGGAATGCAACTAGGTCTTACAACGAGCCTAAGGGATGGTTCTAGGTCTTATGACGAGCCTAAAGGATGGTTCTAGGTCTTATGACGAGCCTAAAGGATGGTTCTAGGTCTTATGATGAGCCTAAAGGTGGGACCTAGGTCTTATGACGAGCCTAAAGGTTGGATCTAAGTGAAAGTAAGTCAAGTGTATGATGGGTCCAAAAGGATGTAGAAGGATTAGGGCTCAAGACGGGCCTGTGGATGTTTGAATGTGGAGGTAGAAATTTGATGTGGAGGTAGGGCTTAGGACGGGCCTGAGGAAATTTGATGTGGAGGTAGGGCTTAGGACGGGCCTGAGGAAATTTGATGTGGAGGTAGAAATTTGATGTGGAGGTAGGGCTTAGGACGGGCATGAGGAAACTTGATGTGGAGGTAGGGCTTAGGACGGGCCAGTGTGATATGAGGAGAGTTTGATCCTTTGGGTTTTAGACTTTTAGGCCTCAATCGTTGTCGTTGTTGCAATTGTTGGGACCAACAATTGCCCCCAATATTTTTCCTTAAGGCAATCTGAGTTTTTTAGGATTTGTGGCAATCGATCGGAACGATCGATTGCCCCCAGTATTTTCTTTGATTAATGGCGCATAACAAGTCTCATTCTCACAAGGTCAGGGTTTATCTTGATGTGGTGCTTTCTATCGTACACTCAAAGTGTTTAACGCTTGCACTCATACTCTCCTTTTGGACAAAAAATCTCGACCATTGAATTTGATATTTGTTAGATTTACGCGTTTAACCTGTTACTTTCACGTGATTGGATACACAACTACTAGGTCGGAAGTCTTTTAAGCTTATATCGTGGCTATGGGGTGTGATGAATGACAACAGGACAATGGAGGAATGTTTATGATATGTGGAGCTATAAGGGTGACCAAAGCTGCAACTTGCACCGTCTCTCGGACTTGCCTTCTTTGTCTTGAAGTCGTTTGGCTACTTCGTGATGACTTCGCGTGTGAACTTGGGACTTCGAACTTTTGGGTTGTTCCTTGCACCTTCAATCTTCTTTCCGATTTTGGATTTCTTCGAGGCTTTTCAGGTTTGCCTTTCTTTGAATTTCCTTTCCTTCGGGGTTCTTGTGTTTCCCGGCTTTGAACTTTGAGAGCTATTTTTGATGTTAGCTCATTTGGATCCTGTGTCCCTTTGGGACCATTTGCGGATCCTTTCGTCATGCTGGTAGCAATTTTGCTTCTTTGGACTTGTGAAGTTGCTGTTCGGAAGTCGGGCTCCTTGCTTCCCTTGGTCACTGGGTCGGTTATTCATCATTGGCTGGCTTGTTTGTGGAGTTTGTAGTGTTGTAAAAGAGGATGTACACGAAAAGCTCAGCGGGGGTGCCTAGGGTTTAATGTCTGGGTTCACAGGCTTTTGGCTGTGTGGTGCTGTACCTAGGTGCTTCGTCATCCCTAATAGTTGTGTATCCGTTCTTTGTTACTTTTCATAGGTTTAAGCGTAAATTTACAAATTATCTCCTTCGGTCGGAGTCATGCCATTTGCCTTACCTTTGAATGTGACCTCTCTGGAGTCGTGTAAAAATGACACACTCTTTCGCTCTTGGTCTTACCGCTCAAGGCACTCTCGCGAAATGTACACTTAGAGACTTGTTTGCACATTTAAACAAAATAAATAAACATTAACGTCCCTTAACTCAGATTGCCCCCAGTATTGTTTTGGGGTCTTTTGACAAGCCTTTTGAATTTCCAGGTTATTTTTTGGAGGTGGTTGTATGTGTGGTGGTACGTGGCGATGAGGTCTTGCTGTTTTAGTGGAGTGATGTAGTGATGAAAGTAAAACATGGTAGTGGGATGCTTTCAGTGTACGGTGAGATTTTCTATTGAGAGGTGATAAGTGGTGGAAGCCAACAAGGTGGTGAAATATTCCCTACACAAGAATGAGTTTCATGTGGAGAGGGAAGTGTGGTGAGAGACATGGGATGTATGTGATCAAGGTAGTGGATGTGGGTGAAATGACGTGATGCCTTATTTATTTTTCGGTGTTCTAGTTTTGTGAATAAATGCACACAAAAAATTATGAAAATGGAACTATGCTCTAAAAATTGTAATCTCAAGAAAACTACCTAAAATGATAAAGGAAGCTAGCTACCATAAAAGCTAGAAGAATGATTGAGAAAAGAAAACTACTAAATTGAGAAAACTCCTGAAATTGTGATGTTGAACAGTCCGATGCCAACCTGTGGAAGACTCGAGCTGTTGACCGTCGGGGCACCATTGACCATGATTGTCTTCCTTCCAAACTTCGATTAGGCCCTGTAAAATGTCTGAACTAGGAATGCCTATGGGTTATGTAGGAAGTAACTGGGCCAGAATGATTGCTCTATATGTGAACTAGAATTTGGGCTGAGTGATTTTGGTTGGGCCTAAAAGATGACACCTAGATCTAGGGTTTTGGGTCATGATAAGAAGTCTACCTAGATCAGAATGAGCCTTTGGGCCCGAATGTGCTTGTGCCTGAAGGAAAGCACATGAGCTGGAATGGTCCCTAAATCACAAATGGGCCTAACTTTTTCCGGACCAGAGAAGATGGTTGCTAAGCCGAAAAAGATTTTATTTTCAGGACTTGTGAGTTATTTCAAGTTCAGGTGGATTTCTTTTTTATGGGCCTAGAACTAATTGGATAATTCAAATTGGTCCAGAAGAGAAATCACCTAAGTCTAGGCTTTTGGGCCGAAGCCCGAACGACTCACATGTTAAACCAAGCAGGGCCTCTAGGCCGCAAACAAATAGAGCTGCCAATTCGTGTTGGGCTAGGTTGATGCAGGAGAAGTTCCTATCAATCTCTAGGCTGGGTAGTGGGCCGATCATACATGCAAACAAGGCCCACACATATTCAACATGTCCTTACTAGACGTATGAATCAAACCGGGTATGGATCGATCCGGAGAGGTGCTTGGGGCATGGGCCCAGGTCACCACAAAGGAATAGGGCTTGCACGCTATTCTCTTTGGGCTACCCCACTTTTTTCACATCACCAGAAGGTGTGCGTCTACGGTCGGGTCTTTGACTGACCAAACAATGGGCTAGGTAAGGACACTGCCAGGAAAACGCTTGGGGCTAAAGCCCAGGTATTAAGGGGATGTGGTTAGACGACATCCACCATTTTTCCCCCCCTTATTCACATCACCTAAAAGGTGTGAGTCCCTGACAGGGGACCCTCAAATGGGTCCCGGGGTGAAATCAGTTTATGTGGACCCTCGCTCTCATATGATGCAAAAGTACAGAAATTTAAATTGCGCACAAAAGTAAACAAACGATGTAATAAAGCCATAAATTAACATTTTCAAGTTAAGCCCTCTTTCCTAAAATTAGACAAATTAAAATTAAGAAGTTGTCCCCAGCAGAGTCGCCAGTCTGTGAGCCTCGATTTTAAACCCTATCCTATGTGGATTAACTTGATTGGGATCTAATCGGGTTTTAGGTCCACTTATAGCCTAAGATTAATAACTATGTCATATAACAATAATTATTAAAACCTAAGCTAGCTCACTGGAACCTATTATGAGTCGCCACCTAATTTTAACCTAGATCAAATTAGGAAAAGGAGAGTTCGGGTTCGGGGGCTTGATATTCGACTTAATTAGGGTTCAATTACTTTCATTACCCTTCCAAGGTCGTTTTTCCTCTACTTGGTTCAATTACGGCTTTCTACAAAGTTGTTTTAAACCTAGGTGCGCGCTTCTGTTTTTTTTATTTTTTAACGTTTTTTGATAGAAAATTAAAGTGGAAATTAAAATTACCTAAACTAGGGTTTCGGAGGCAGAATTAGGTCAAATTTTGTTTCCGTCCGTAGCCACGGACCTAATGTCCGAGACCACGGACCCCAGTTAACCCATATGAAAATAAAAGTCGAATTAAACAGAAAACAGAAAATTGTAAAGCCCGGGGCCACGGACAGGCTGTCCGTGGGCCCGGACATTATTAGAAAACCTAAATTTTTTAAAATTTAAAAATCCCGCCGCCGTCCGTGGGCGTCCGACCTTACGGACAGGGAGTCCGGGACCCCGGACATGACGTCCATGGGTGCGGACCGCCCTCGGACGGCGGCGTTAAGGCTGTTCCCGAAGGTGTTTTTGGCTCAAATTTTATGGGCGTGTAGCCTGAAAGATGTACAAGACGTTAGTGATTGAAAGTTTTCAATTTGAATTCGAATTAAGCACGAAACTTGGTAAACAAGTTATTGGACAAAAGCTTAAACAAACAGCAATACAGAAGCGTACGAAGGTTAGTTTGAACCCAACATTTGACAGAGAGTTAACAAGGTCGTGGGGAATTAGAAAAGTAGAGTTGTAACCTGTTTTACCTTCGAATTCAAGATGATTCTTCACACCGGGATTCGTTGAGTGCTTCGTTAATGGTAGACCCGAAAGGATTTCAAACCAAGCTTCTGGTTGTTGGTTGTTCTTGCTGTTCTTCACGTTTTGGTGGTGTTTTTGTGGGGTTTTGATGACTATTGGTGCTTTGGGGAACGTTTTTTTAGATGGTGATTTCGGGGGATTTTCAGTATGATTTGGGTGGCCGGGTGTCGGAAAACGTGAGAGAGAGAGGAGGCTGTGTTTTCTGACTCTCTAGGGTTCTTGTGCATATGAGGTTCTCATTTTATCCAAAAACCTATCCCCTTATATAGACTTTCTTAAAGATAAAGAAAATCTAGTAAAAGTAAGATTTTTTGGTATTTTAATTAAAAGACTTCCCAAAGGAATTTTGCTGTGAAATTTTAACCACATGTCAAGGTTGGATATTATGAATTTTCTGAGGTGGAACCGAATTTTTTAATTGTTGGAATATTTTTGAATGGAATTTCTTGTCAGATTCAGTCAGAAATTGCTAGAAAATTATTGGAAACTCGAAAAATCAAAATTCCAACGCCATTATGCTTAGAATGTCATCCTCTATCATGGGTTAAAATATCAAAGCGTTTCAAGCTGATTTGACCATCCTTTGGAGGAGAGAGAAAGCTTATAGGAGGTCTTAGGAGCCTTTAAAGATTACCAAAATGCCCCTGAAAATGACAAAGCTGTTCCCCATGCCATGGAACGTGCCGATCGAGCCGGAATCCCTCACTACTTGATTAAAATGCCTCTCACAACACCAGCACCCCGTAGACCCTAACCCAGGGGGTCAAAATTTTGGGTATAACAACTGGTATGGAAAACGTGCAGCCCATCGGCTACTGGGCCACACTAACTACTTTGTCGAATACATGCAGTTCATTTTTGTAAAGTTGTAAACAAGCATAACATGATAATAACAAGTATCCATACAAGGACAACAATGTCACATAGAACAAGACTTCAGAGGGTCGAGTTAGATGAACTGTAATCATGTGATAATAGTCGGGTCCACACAATGGGACTGACAGGTGTATAAGAGTATGTCGATATAGAGAAGGTATAGTGACCTTGTTAAAAGAAAGGTGGGTAATTAGTCCCTCAGAAGATAACGTAGTTAACTCTTGTACTTAAAAGAGGTGGGAATCGAACCCTCGAGAGGAATAAAGTCTTCCTCCCCACTTGAACTGTTCCGGTACGCAGCCGGTGAGTGACATAGTGCACCCAAAACTCCCATCGCGACATAAATTGAATAGGAGACGACCTGTGACAGGTACAGCTCCGGTAGCATGCATGGCCAGATCCAACTGGGCTCCTCGCTTCTCGTAGTATAGAATTTGTTAGATGTCACATAAGGACGTTAATCAAGAACACAATGTGTATTGTCAATTATCACGTTTAGGATAATGACATTTGTTATAAAGTGAAGTAAGTGAGAAACTTGAGTACAAGTTCTCGGTATGATAAAACACAGGTATTTAACCCACTGGTAATGTAGTGTTGTATGCGTGGGACATACACGTTATAGTTAGTATCATTCACGCACGTATAGCAACACAACAGTGCACAAGAGTAATACAACATTTTACATGCAATTATCTTGGTCGTTATTTCAAACAACAGATAGCACACAAGCCGGTGTAATCCGGTAGCAAACAGGTTGCAAGAATCCCATACCGTTCACTGTAGGTTGCAGTTGATTATACCCTGGTCAACGTCTAATCAAGTATAGTCCTAGAATAGGATTAACTGAGAGTGTTAATTTATGTTACTCTCTTTTAATAATTTTATTGGATTCATGAAATGATTTGTATTCGTTATTCCATGTGAGGTTTATTCCCTTATGCCTAAGTAGTTTCCGCTAACTTCTTAACCTTATTAATAATTAAGGTGTTTATATATATATTTCCAAATCATATAGTCTTAATCATTAACTCATATTGTGTGGTAATTTCTTTTAATTACTTATGATTTATTGTATAACTCATTCTGTTATTCCCTTTTGATTTATTTACAAATTCTTTGATATATATATATATGTAAATATTTATTCATGTGCTATTTATGTTACTTGTTTATAATTGTCTAGATGACATAATAACTTTATAATTTCTCAACTATATTTATATGCCATACATGGACATAATATTCTTATAGTTTTTTTTATTATTATTATTCCCCCTTTTAACCATAAGTAATATTTATTGGCTATCTTTAAATTCCTTATAACTATATAAGCCATAGTTTTAATTCCATAATCCCTCAAATCAAAATTCTTCTTCCTATTTCTTCCAAATATCCACATAGGACCTATACTTATTTAAATTTAAATACTTAACCTCGTATTTCGGTCCTTTACAAAATAACCCTAATAATTCATAAATTTTACATTTAAACTCTAATCTCATTATATTATATAGTTTCAATTCTTTATTTAATTATATTACTAAACCACCTTTAATAATTCGGTTTTTAATAGTAGAACCTTATATCTTTTCGAAAATTACAATTTAGCCCCTCAAATTTTCGGCCTTAAAATAATCTTTTCTATAATACAATTTAACCACAAAATCTTATAACCTTTACATAATATCTTATAAACTATAGTTTTAATAATAATTTCCTTTTATTGCCGAAATGCAAATATATATTTTCTTTAATTACAATTCTTACCCCAAGTATTTCGGCTTTGACATAAACTTTACATTATTTACATTTTGACCCCAAAACTTTATAATAGTTACTTAATATCTTATAAACTATAGTTTAAATATTTAATTCCTCTAAATTTCGGAAGTGTACTTTATAATTCTACTAATTATGGATTCACCCCATATTAAACTCCAAATTTTCATAATAACTTTTATAAATTACAAAATAGCCCCAAATTTCATAAATTGTTATTTTAACTTCTAAACACCTATTTAATTCACCCAAAATTCATAATATCAATTCCTACCTTATATTATATCATTATTATGTCAATGACACATAATACTTTCGGCTATTTACTATATATTCCCATAACTTCTAAAAATTATATTTTTACCACATAACTTTTTAAACTAGTCATTTAAACACTAGTAATTATTTTCAACTTACCCAAAATTCATAATATAAGTTTTTACTTTCTATTATATCAAAATTCACCTAATCTAATATATACCTCACGGCTTTAATTTAATTTGCCCACCAAGTTTTGGTAAATTACATATTTTACCCTTATACTTATAAACTTATTATCTCATGTATTAAAATACCTAATTAACTTATCCAAATATTTTATAACATCTTAATACATAGTATTAAGCTATAATACACCAAATTAATCCTTATATTCTGGGCAATTATATGTTTAGCCAATTAATTACCTTAAAACTCCTTAAATCAATTTTAAACATTAATTCCATCTTTAATTTATCAAAACACATAATTAAATCCTCCTTAATTTCGGCTTTAATTTTATAAAATGATAATTAATGGTTTAATGTTATAAAACATAGTTTAAACCATAGATCTACATATATATGCTTGAATAAATTACTTACTCTCTTAGTAATTGATTTCCTCTTGGTTTCTCCTTGGATCTTTGGCCACACAACCTTGATCTACACTCCTTTATAGGTTCCTTGAATATTAGAACAAGGATACCTTAAGTTAAACCTTGAATTCCCAAATAAACCTTGAGGAATTTACTAAGGTATTTTGTATATAATTTATATAAAAGATTAGGATTTACCTTGATGACTCAAAATGGAGTTCAAGAACAATGTACTTTCGGCCTTGACAAGGAGAAGAGAAATCAATTAGCTCTTGAAGAGATCTAAGCTTATAACTTAGAAATAACTCTTGTAAACCTTAAAAATCAAAGATTTACCTTAGGGAATTTGGTGTAGGCTCACGCCTTGAATGAGTAGGGGTGAATACCTTGTCAAACCATGGAGAAATTGAAGTTAATGGAGAGGAGAAAGCAAGAAAAAATCGGCCATGTGCTTATCTTGGAAGAAGATGATGTTTTAAGGCATTTTTCTTACCTTATGCCTTCAACAACCTTTCTTAAGTGTTCCCTTTGATTGGCCACGAAATTCCTAGCTTGAATGATGATTGATGTTGATCTAGATCAATGGGATGAATTAGAAGAACTTCCTTGGAGCAAAGAACCGAAAATAAGCTAAAAAAATGGTGTTAAAGTATAACTAGAATAACTTAAGGTTTGAGAGCTCTTACCAATGGAAGCTTGAAGGTCTGGAAGGGGAGGGAGCTGTCGTGAACGAAGGAAGGGAAATGGCACAGAAATCACCACTTAGAAGGGGAGAAGAGACAAGCTTCACAAGTTGTCAAGGATTAGGTGAAAAGAAGACATTTTAGTCAAAAGGAGATGTGGAATTGTCTAAGGCCTCAATATATGGAACTCTGGGTTGAAATTGAAGGACCCTCCAGCTGTGTCAATCGGCCATGACTAAGGATATGAGCCAGATTTGTCAAAGTGGAGTTATTAATTGTGAAAGTGACTTAAAGACATAAAAATCATGTCTTTCTAGTAGTCAAAATCGGCCCCCTTAGAGATGGTGAGTCACCATTTTTATCCCCTGATTATTATAGTTAACTCATATCATTTTAAGTTTATAATCTCGTAGCTAATAATTTGTACAAGTTAAATGTGTAAAACGTGACTTTTCAGTACCCGAAAAGTGCGTTTTTGTGCTCTAAGGACATTTTAGGAAATAATTTGTCTTTATGAGTTCCAAGTGTTTATAAACATTTATTATAGTAAATAATGATATATTTTGGTGTTACATTGAGTTATATTGGGTTACATCAACTCATAACATAATTCCCGAGCTATCGGGACACTCCCGGGGTAAAAAGGAGCTTTAAGGAATTCCCCCGAGGATCTTGTTGAATTTTGAGAAACTAGCTCATGGGTTCTCTTTAGAATGATTATTAATGATGTTTGGAACTCTAGGAATAAATTATATAGGAGTTGGTGCCGCCTCGGCACCTCTCCGGGCTTTTCATGCTTTAAGAGGCGTGCGTGAGCACTCCTGAGCGTTTTGCGTTTTTGACTAAATATAGCCTAGGGACTATGTTTGTATAATCATATAATGAGGGTATGACCATTTGTTTTGAGTTTTAGAAGGTCATACAAGGTCATGCTTACTCACCTGTTTCTAAGGTGTTTTAGCGTTTACGGTGAAACGACTATTTTTACGTAACGTTTTCATGCATGTATCTGCATGTGTACGTGAAATGGTTTATACTTGGATTATTTTTCATTAAATAATTGTTTTCTAATGTTAATTAGATTTGGGGTATTTCAGGTGAACACATAAGTTTCAAAGAAGTGAATACCATCATCGAATATCTGATAATACACCTCTTTCAGAACTACTAATGTAGTGAAGCTTGAGCATACAATTATTGCCAAGCAAAGGGGAAATATGCTATCATAGCAATTATTGGAAACTGAGGAGTAATCGGTTAAGAAGAAATATGTGAAGTTTGAACATGAAGTGTAAAAACCAATAATGCTCAAGGAGCTCAGACATATAAAAGAATGTCATATGCTATAATCAGCCAAATAAATGATGAACCATTGTATTAATGGTAGTAAAACATGAGAAGAAGTTAATGAAATAGCGGATGCCATGGAAACCAATGTTGTAAACAAATAAGAACACAGTGCGCAACAAGCGACCGAGACATGTGAATAAACCGTACAATGAGATGGAGTTGATGAATAAAGATGGTACACAGACCGAGAAACAAGGAAACAATATTCATTCCTATTGCAATCTCATAAGAGATTTACTGCCCAGGGGTTTACGCCTCTGCACTCTGTAGGATTGAGTGTTTTGGTATTGCACTTGTGCAGTAATGATCGAGTGGGGTAGCTAGGAAGTTGGGAAGATGACAATTGTGGAAAAAGAGAGAAGGAAACGTACGAAGTCATAAGGACCGAAGCATAGAAAATTCAAGGTCATAATTCAGAAGCTACTAACAATAGAGGAAGCACTACAACTAAGTAGTGACATAACCTCAACCGACAATAACTCGGAGGAATCAAGTGAATAATCACTTAAGTACACAATAGTATGTACATTGATCCCAGAGAGCTGGATAGAAAACCTATAACTCATTGAGTTCGCGTACAGTAAAAGAATACCATGCTTGATTAATAAACCTTATTCCCAAGATAAAAAGGGATAAAAAGGGTGATGTATAACACTTTAAGGATAACAAGAAGGGTGAATAAACCCAAGTTATCAGGGTCGCGCAGCAGAAGCTAGTGGGCCCAAATTCTAAGGTTTAATACACTTAGTGAATGAATGGATAATTATCAATGCCTTGAAGCCTTTAAGGCTAGAACCGATCCCGGTTAAGAGTTAAATAAACTCCGATGAAATTTCTTGGTGCAGGGATTAAACCAGTAAAGTGGTTAAGACCCTTTGACCATAATACATTGTATAATAGACCGCATGGGAGTTGAACCACTCCGTGACGGCTGAACGCCTTAGACCTACGTCCAATGTTGACACATGATAGATTACGTGGGTGTAATCCCTTTTTAAGGGGGGTAGGGCGAAAACCGTGAAATGTATGTTTTACGTGATAGGGCGTAAACTACAATGCGCATAGCACAAAATAATTTGTTGTGATGATTGGTACTTATGTTACATAAACATATGTATCCATTCATAATGTAACTAAGGTTGATTGTGAGATTTGAAGTGGAAAGGAGTACTGATTGTGAGAGGTTTGAGGTGAATGAAGTAGAGAAACTCCATGGGGAATGAGAACCCCGATTGAGGATGGTAGGGATGTGAGCCGGTATGAAACTGGTGTTGAGATATGAGTATGTTTGAGGAGTTTGATGAGTATGTTGGGAGAATTGTTGACATTAAATCGGTATGAAACCGATGTTGAGCCTAGAGGGAATTTAGTCCCCTAGGTGACTTGAGTTGTCTTGTAAATGATTTGAGGATAGAAAAACTAATTGGAAAACTAACTTTGAGATTCTTGGGTATAGAAGTTGAAGATAGGTTGAGTAACAATGGATGAGATGAGTAGTAAATGAATAAATGGATACTAGAAATTGGTAAATGTATGGTTGTATGATTATGACTAGAAAGATTAAGAAGATAGAAAATGAAGTTAATGATTGACTATTTGATTGTGTGAATTGAGGTGGGAGTTGGAACTTGATTTGCTAGCGATCAAGGGAAACCGAACACCAAAGTGGGGTGGATAGATAGTTCAACATCAATGCTGATCACATTGGGGTTGAATGACTCTTGAAGCTCCCTATAAGTGGCCACAAGTAATCACACTAGTAATAGGTGAAACTAACATAAATTGGAACTTTGAGTTGCATGGAAGTTTTCAAAATGAATTTCCAAAATGATTTTAGCAAATGATTTTCTTCAAACTTGAGAATGAGGATTGGTTTTGAAACCGCTCCCACGGGCGCTAGTGGATCTTCCATGACTAGGCACGGGTATCCGGTTGAACCATGGAGGTGAAGCTAGTTGTGAGTCGGTGGAAGCGTTGAATAGTTTTGAAACCACTACAACGGACGAGCAAGGGTACTAAGTGACCTGTAGGACGTTTGTAGTGGGTGTTTTGTATTTGTCCAAGGGCCGCCGGATATGAGTAGTCCGGTCAGGGAAGAGTACCCACTTTGGAGCCTGAGGATTCTCTACAGGTGCAAATGAATTTGATCAGAACCAAAGGACCGTAGATCCAGAAAGAGTAAGTGTTCAATGTCATGACGGCCGTGAACCAGAGAGCGTAAGTGATCAAACGGGACCGGTACCTGAGGGATCACTCGATTTGGGGAAGGACTTAGTGCCTAATTATCTGCGGATGGACCCTCATTGAGAGATTTGGGCAAAGATATTTTTGGTTGCTATGCATGCTTGACATGTTGTTTGAAGGTGTGGTACGTATTTAGTCAGTCATTGGAGTCTGACAGGTCGTAGAGAGAGTATAACCTTAGTATTGAGTACCTTGGTGACTAACAATCTTAGACTCACTAACTTTGTGGGCAAAGTTCTTTAAAGGGGGTAGATTGAAATACCCCGAACTTAATTAGGCTGATTAAATTAATCTAATATTATATTGAGGGCCTATTAGTGCCTAATGAATTTTGGTAAAGAGAATAAATCCAAAAGAAACAAGAAAAACGCTTAAAAAGCGAAAAACGCTAAATCAAGCGTTATGTGACCGTAGGAGGAATACGACCTCTACAAGGGTCTTAGATGAATTTTAAAGGCTTAATAATGCCTAAATAATATGTGGGAACAATTCTCGAAGAAAACGGATCCATAAAACGAGTTAAAAACGCTAATAAAGCTTTAGCGCACGTTTTTCGAGAAAACCCGAAAACGTGACTTTAAGTGGTCAAACGAACCCATAAAAATTATAGTTCATTAAGTAACTATAAATAAACATTAATGGGAGCTTAATAACCATTAAAATTAATTAAACGAGAAAATTCCATAAAACGGGCCCGATTAGTGAATAGTGCTAAAACCGGGTAAATAAACGAGCATTTTCTGTAAAAGACGAAAAACGCTCCAGATGGTATATATTAAGGGGGCCAGTTTTAACTAGTCAAACAGCCTCCCCTCACACACAATAAGATAGAAAGAAAGAAAGAAAAAGAAAGAAGGAAAGAAAAAGTAGAAAAGTGACCCCCCCTCTTCTCTCTCCTCCATTTCTTTCTTTCCTCCTTTTCCCCCTTCCCTGCGATTTCTTCCCCCTCTCTTCTTCTGGAGCCAATTTTGAGCTCCTCCCATGGCTACTCCCTCTTTCTCTCCATGCTCTAGCAACATACAAGCTCCAATTGCAAAAATAATCACATATTCTTCTTCCTCTCATCATCCTCTATCATTCTCTCTTTTTAAAATTTCAAAAGGATGAAGTTGACCTCCATGGGTTTTCCCCATTTGAAGAGAAAAGCACACCATTTTGAAGCTTGGAGTCTTCTCTATCTCTTAAGGTAAAAATGTTCAAGAAAATCTCATTTTTCTCCATCTTGTAGAGCTAGCCGATTTTGCTCTCTCTTATACCTTGTTTTCTTCTTGTTTTGGAGCTTTGATTCAACCCTCCAATGGTGGTGGAACCCCCTTCTTGATTCAAGGGGTAAAACCCCTCTTAAAAACTCCACAAGGTAAACCCTAACTTGAGGTGCTCTAAACCTTGCATTGAATTTGTGTTATCCTAAGGGTTAGAATTTTAATTGTGTGCTTTTTGTGTGATTTGGATGTTGGGATGTAGTTTGGTAACTCCATCACCCATTTGACCGAAATTGAGAAGAGGAAGAGGAGAATTGATAGGAAACTTGGAAAACTTAAGGTAAGAAATCTACCTTAATGCCTATATTAATTGTTTTAGAATTTGGGAAGGGGAAAATATAAGATGAGGAAAAATCTGGAGCAAAATTGTGTTTGTTTGAGGTTAGGAGTAATTTGTGATGTTGTGTTGAATTAAGGGCCTAAGTGTCATTGTATTTGAGATTTGAGCTATATTGTTGTTGGAAGAGGTTTTGTGAATTTTGAATTGGTATTGTTTGCTGGTGGGACCCTTATGGGTGTGGCTAGATTAGGAATATAAACTGATGATAATTGATGGATTGGGATGTGTTAGGTTATGGGGGAAACTATGGCGAAATTTCGGTAGAAAGTGAGTGCTTTAAGATGGTTTAGTGAATGGGAGAATCTAGGTGTTTGTAGTGTTGAGTAGAGTGGATTAATATCCTTGGAATGGTGAATGAAGGATGGATTTGAAAGATGTAAAAATCTATAGCACTAGGCTGTTAAATTACATAGGAAAAACTAGGAATGAGTTTGTGTGCAAGACTTTGGAAACAAGGGTTGTACTTGGGTTTAGTTAATGCACTTTCCTAGGAATGAATTGGTTTGTTCAATAATGATTTGGTAAGGTGGTAGGAGGTGTTAAACCACAAAAGGGAAGTTAGAAATGTATAAGAGTGCAAAACGCAAAATGGGAGGATTTGGATTTGTTGAATTTGAGCAAGAATTGGGTGGTGGATTAAACCAAAGATTTGGAGTGGTTTAGAGCATGTTTTAGGGTGATTAATTGTGTAGAAAACTTGCGGAATGATTAGGGAAAGTTTGAGGGTGGTTTAAGGGTTGATTAGGGGTTGAAAAATCCACTAAGTAGTAGTTTTTAGCAGGGTCTGGGACCTAAGATATGTACCAAGTCCTGGACCGCATTAAAAATAATGTTGAGACTGAAACAGGTTGTGTTCCGGGACCTTAGTCCAGGACCAAGTCCCGGACCAGTGTAAGAAAACAGGTCGAGAGTTAGCTTATGTGTTGGTCCGGGACATTGGGTCCGGACCAAGTCCCGGACCACCCCCAGAATTGCCTAGAAAGTGTTTTTAAGGGTTCTAAACATGGAGGATTGAATGGTATTGGTTTTAGGAGTTGTTTGGTGACCTTTAAAGGTCCTAAGAAGTGTAAACAAGTTTGAGAAGTGATGGAGAAAGTAGTGAGTTTAAGAACACTTAAGTAAACCAAGATAACGGGATAACGGGGTAAGTACGGGAGTAACATTTATGCACGTACCGTAACACCTTAATATTAATTGAATCATTGGACATGTAAATAGTGGTTCAAGAGTAAGACACGAGGAACAAGTGTGAACCTAGGAATGAGAGAACACCCGGTAAAGTTAACCCCGGTGAAAGGTATGATTTCCTCATGCTCTGTATCCTAACTTGGTTAGCCCGATTTGTGTGCTTGTTTGATTGTGTATCACCTAACAAGATAAATGCACGAATCGGATTGTGTGTACTCTCTTGTGCTTGTATTGTATTGCTTGTTGTTGGATGGTGAATTGAATCAAAGTTTGTATAATTCATGAAATGCGTATTGTGGATGAGTTACTTGAGTGTGAATGTGAATAGTAGTGCGACTCATAGTTGAGTCTTGTTTGAGTAGTGACTCGTAGGAAGAGTCAAGTGCGAACTATTAAAAATGTGGAAACACCCTACAACTATCGAACCAATACACGGTAACATAAACCGATGAATGCACTAGAACTTGAGAAAGTATACGGGAGTAGTAACCTCCCGATAACGGGTAGAGAACCGAATCGATTTAATCCATACAATAAACAATAGTGGAAGTATATAAGTAACCTCTATCTAGAGGATTGATAATTGTTCGAATTATGAACCTTGAGTCTAGTGCTAAACGAGAAATTGTAGGAAAACTATATACATAAAAAGAATAAAATAAAACACTAAACCTACAACTCTACTACGGGTAGCAAAATAAAACCCGGTCGGAGTATAGTGTAAATATATTACGACCGAGAGTATCGTACCCAAGGGACTTATAGAAAATTAGTCCTAATCCGGGCAATAGCCTATTCTATAATAACAAGGGGGGAATTGAAAATGTGATCCTAAACTAAATAAATAAATAAATAAACTAACTTTGATTTGGGAAGATTATCAATGCAAAAGGTTCGTATGACTAATGATCAAGGGTGGCAAGTTTCAAAGAGGATTTGGTCTCGCAAAATGCATATGCCGGGTGTGATGCCGGATCCTCGCTACCCGGCAGATTCATGGCCTTGAACGTGCCGGATAACTTATACCCGGCATGCCATCCGGCATAGTACATTTCGTAAACAACACTTCCAGATTCGGTTCTGACAAATGGAACTCAATATTCATACTTGCATCGTGCATAGCCAATGCCGCGAATACAACAGAATAATGGAAAATAAGAGATTAACCCTAAACCTTAAGTCTTGCTCCCGCTGAGGTGCAGAAGACAATGTTAAAGATTACCAAAATCCTAATCTATCCTATTCTTGTCTTGTGAACATCAAATAGGACTTAGAGATAAGAGAATGAATAGCTACTTCATTCTACTTGTTAGAAGATTAGAACTCGGGTTAAGAAACTTGAAAATTCCATAAATGATCATAAGAGTTTTACAAGGAAGTCATCCCTAACCAAAACCTAACAAGGATTCTGTATCACCATCCACACAACTACAAGAAGAGAATACAAAGGGGGAGAAGGAGATGTTAATTGCCTTAACCCTGACAAGGTCTTCTTCTTCTCTTGCGTGGATGGATCTGCAAATGTTCCTTGGACACCAACACTTGGAATGGGGCGGAAACTGAGATGCGAATGAAGTATAATATGGTGTTGAAGTGTGTCAAATTGTAGCCTTCCTCGGCCTATTTATAGGCATTAAATGTGTCGTTGCCGGGCGTCGTGCCGGGTCACTAGTAGCTGGCACACGTGATAAATGCGCCCAACTGTTAACGGTTGAAACCGTCAATTCCGTGCGAAACAGTGCATATGCCGGGTAGAAGATACCCGGCATCACACCCGGCATCATCCTTTTCACCAACGGTCAATAACTGCTATCGCTTGGTCAACCGTGGCGACTCTCACTTATGCCGGATGAAATCTACCCGGCATTAGGTCCGGCAAGGCCTCTTTTCTGTTCTGTGCTTATGCCGTGCAGAAACTACCCGGCATGGAATCCGGCTTCAACTGAACTTTTGCCTAGAAAATCATTCCTTGCACAGAAAACTAAAAAACATAAGACTGTACAAATAATACTTAAACACATAATAAGCATAAATAACATATATTTAACCTTATTTAGATAAATATAATACTAAATCTAATGCTAAAATATGATAAGTCTGTGGCTTATCAAGGCTCTACACTTACTTTTGCTAGTCCTCGAGCAAAACAAGTTAGAAAGGATGCAAACATATGACTTAATTCATCAAGTATCACTTACTCTACGTTATCTATCAATGTAGATAAATTTTCCAACTATATGACTCTAATTCATAAGTATCACTTACTCTACGTTATTCTATCAAAACATAGTAATGGGTATAAAAGATCTTCAAAATCGATCAAAAACTTTTGGGCTATTTTGCATAAGGGATTTTTGTAATCTCTCCTTTTTCCGGTTTCCATCATTCAGCTCTATTTTTCAAGAGTTTCTGAATGTGGCCAAGACTCTCATCAATGGTTTTTATGAATCAGCCCTATTTTGCAAGGGTTTCTGAATCAACCATGTTTTTTGCATTGAAGAACGAGGAATTTAGGAAAAAAACAAAAGCAAAAACTCTCGTTTCTTGCTTTTATTCTGAGGCATTTTTGTACAACCTCTAGGAATATATTGCTTTTCCTTTGGAAGAAGATTTTTTTCTTTCTTTTTTTTTCTTTTTCTTCTTCTTTTGCACAAAAACCCTTTTTAAGATTTTCACCCAAAAGATTTTTCACAATTTGAAAAGAAAAGAAATAAATACCCAGAATACATAAAGGAAAGAATTAGGAGAAAGATCATGTACTCATGTTAAACAAAAAGAATCAAAGAGTTAAAAACAGGAATCTATAAGTCATTAGAGAGCTTACCTCTTGAGAGAACAAGCTTTTAGTCATTCCTAATCTCATCTTAATCAAAAACATGCAAAAAGTTTAGTAAAACATCGATAAAACTCACAACTTATGCATATTAATAAAAATTATTTTTTAAGGGGGGTCCCTGCCCTACACTTGGCAGGAACACTGTCCCCAGTGTTTCGAAAGAAAATGAATAAGTAAAACTTTTTTTTTAAGAAACTTGAAACAACTATAAGGAAAGCAATTTAAAAAAATAACATAAAATAAAAGGAGGAAAAATTAAATGATACGAAGGGCTCCCCTGTTTGATAGTGAAGGCGTGAGGAGGAACCGCCCTACACTTAGCCTTTTAGGCTATTTGGCATCCTTGGAGATCCTAGGTAGAATGGTGACCGATTCGCATGCTCCCGTGGATTGGTTTGCGTTTGGGACGGGAGCTGACCTTGCTGTCGTGGTTGCATCAGAAGTTGCTGTAACTGCAACTGCAACGATTTGTGCTCCTTGCGAATGGTCGAGATCTCATTTTGAGTATCCTGGGTCTTGTTCATCAGGACTGACATCATGTCACGAAGTTCAGCCATTTCAGCCTCTGATGATGATGCAGGGTGGGATGGTCTGAATTGCCTTGGACCTCCCTGGTAGCCGGCTTGACTCTAAAGTTATGTGGGGGTTGGTTCCCCTGTTGCCATGGCTGCCGATACCCTTGGTTACTACATAATTGACTTCCTCAACATTCTGAAAGTCTGGAATGTCAGGGCTCGAAGCGTGCGGTCGTGCACTAACCACGTTCGCTTGTTGAAAGTTTGTTCATTGCTATTTGCTCCACCACTTTCTGTAGAGCACTAACCTTCGTTGACGTCTGGGCATTGCTCTCCAACAACTGCGCATGACTTTGCATCAATTTGTCGAATTTGGAGTCGCCCTCTTCCACTTGAAATAAACCAGCGGTACCACCCCTGGTTCCACCTGTGGCCCAATCTCTAATCTCTTCGCAAAGAGATTCAACTCCACTAAGGAATTGATCTCCAGGCTTCTTCAATATGTCTGCACCAAGGGAGGAAAGGATCATGGTCTTGCATTGGTTGACCAATCCCTTGTAAAACAACAGAGATAGTTGTTCCTTGGTGAGGCCGTGGTGAGGACATGTGCGCAGCAACCCCTTGAATCTGTCCCAAGTCTCACAGATGTTCTCCGAGGTGGGTTGTCTGAAGTTGTATATCTCGGCGATCATCTCCAGAGTGCGACTTGGAGGCATGAATTTGTCATAAAACTTGGTTGCCATGTCCTCCCATGTGGTGATGGTACTGGGGGTTAGACTGTGGTACCACTTGCTGGCATTCCCTGTAAGGCTATGGGGGAAGAGGGAAAGCCTGGCATATTGGAGGACGTTATTTATGGAGGTTAGGCTGTTTGTATGCTGTAGAAATTTAGTGACGTGGAGCAAAGCATCGTCTGGATTTGACCCGTCAAACAAACCCAATTCCTTGATGCATCGGATTTGATGATATGGCTTGAGTTTTTGCCATTCATCGTACTCGTTTTGTGGAAGGAGAGGAAGGTCGATTGCGGGCTTTTGGCCTTGGTTAGAAGGCCGGTTTATATTTCGGACGGTAGGTGCTGCCATTGGTGTAGGATCTGCTTTTTGTAGGGTTCGTTGTTGCCTTAAAGTTTGAAGCAGGGTTCTCTCGATCTCCGGATCAAAGTTGGCTAAATTTTCAGGAGAATTCATTGACTGAAGAAGCATTCACTTGGATAACTTCAGGAGGAGCAAAAGAAAATGTTATAATATTTCGTAAAAATAAAAGAAATAATATTTAGATATATTTAGACTTACAAAAATACAAGGAAAAATAAAATTTTGGTTCTGCCGGACATAATGCCGGGTGACTCTTACCCGGCAGTGGACTTCCTCCACTATTGCCGGGTTTATACAACCCGGCATGTTGCCCGGCGTGAACAAAAATCGAAAAATTAACTTAATTAAAGACATTAAGTGTAGAAGATAATCAATATAGATGCAAGAGGAGATCATTCCTAACTGTCCCTCCTATTTACGACAATAATATTGAGAGCATTTGAACATGCCGGGTGATGAGCCGGATACAACCTGTCCGGCATAGGACTTCCTCCGAAATGCCGTGTGTAGAAAACCCGGCACAATACACGGCAAGCGCAAAAATCGAAATTCAAAATAAAGAATTATAGTATAGGAACTAATATAAGAGAGAAATAACGGAAGGGGAAGACAATAATATATTTAAATTTGTAAAACTGAACAGCGTATGAAATTTGAAAACAATTTGAACATGCCGGACATGATGCCGGGCAAACCTGTCCGGCATCGAGCTTCCTCCGGTTATGCCGGATAAATGACTTCCGGCACTATGCACGGCATATCCAAATCTGCACAACTAAGGGCGAAAATAAATTAAAGAATCAAAGAATCAAAGAATAAAGAATAAGGCGTTTTACCGAATTTAGGACTTGGACTAATTCCAAGTCCCCGGCAACGGCGCCAATTGCTAAACGAGAAATTGTAGGAAAACTATATACATAAAAAGAATAAAATAAAACACTAAACCTACAACTCTACTACGGGTAGCAAAATAAAACCCGGTCGGAGTATAGTGTAAATATATTACGACCGAGAGTATCGTACCCAAGGGAGTTATAGAAAATTAGTCCTAATCCGGGCAAAAGCCTATTCTATAATAACAAGGGGGGAATTGAAAATGTGATCCTAAACTAAATAAATAAATAAATAAACTAACTTTGATTTGGGAAGATATCAATGCAAAAGGTTTGTATGACCAATGATCAAGGGTGGCAAGTTCAAAGAGGATTTGGTCTCGCAAAATGCATATGCCGGGTGATGCCGGATCCTCGCTACCCGGCAGATTCATGGCCTTGAACGTGCCGGATAACTTATACCCGGCATGCCATCCGGCATAGTACATTTCATAAACAACACTTCCAGATTCGGTTCTGACAAAAGGAACTCAATATTCATACTTGCATCGTGCATAGCCAATGCCGCGAATACAACAGAATAATGGGAAATAAGAGATTAACCCTAAACCTTAAGTCTTGCTCCCGCTGAGGCGCAGAAGACAATGTTAAAGATTACCAAAATCCTAATCTATCCTATTCTTGTCTTGTGAACATCAAATAGGACTTAGAGATAAGAGAATGAATAGCTACTTCATTCTACTTGTAAGAAGATTAGAACTCGGGTTAAGAAACTTGAAAATTCCATAAATGATCATAAGAGTTTTACAAGGAAGTCATCCCCAACCAAAACCTAACAAGGATTCTGCATCACCATCCACACAACTACAAGAAGAGAATACAAAGGGGGAAAAGGAGATGTTAATAGCCTTAACCCTGACAAGGTCTTCTTCTTCTCTTGCGTGGATGGATCTCCAAATATTCCTTGGACACCAACACTTGGAATGGGGCGGAAACTGAGATGCGAATGAAGTATAATATGGTGTTGAAGTGTGTCAAATTGTAGCCTTCCTCGGCCTATTTATAGGCATTAAATGTGTCGTTGCCGGGCGTCGTGCCGGGTCACCAGTAGTCGGCACACGTGATAAATGCGCCCAACTGTTAACGGTCGAAACCGTCAATTCCGTGCGAAACAGTGCATATGCCGGGTAGAAGATACCCGACATCACACCCGGCATCATCCTTTTCACCAACGGTCAATAACTGCTATCGCTTGGTCAACCGTGGCGACTCTTCACTTATGCCGGATGGAATCTACCCGGCATTAGGTCCGGCAAGGCCTCTTTTCTGTTCTGTGCTTATGCCGTGCAGAAACTACCCGGCATGGAATCCGGCTTCAACTGAACTTTTGCCTAGAAAATCATTCCTTGCACAGAAAACTCATAAAAACATAAGACTGTACAAATAATATACTTAAACACATAATAAGCATAAATAACATATATTTAACCTTATTTAGATAAATATAATACTAAATCTAATGCCTAAAATATGATAAGTCTGTGGCTTATCATCAAGTGAAGCTTGATAAGGGATCACCAAACCCCTTAGAGATATAGTCGAACCCTAATGAGAGGAACCGACTAAAATGAACAATGTCCCGGACATGAGAGTATCCGATAAGTTGGGTAAAACCCTAAATCTTAGAATACTAGACATTGGGAATTCCCTAAGCCAATAGATGTTATCGAGAGAGATACCTCTAGGCTAATCCTTGAGATTGTGAAATGACTCCGAGAGTGGAGTTTTGGGAATTTGAGTAGCCCGGTAGAGAACTGGACATTTGTGAACTTGAGGAACTAAATGTATAGCTCCTTTTGTATTTGTGAGCCCGGTGGTGGGTCTTGTGTATGACCCTGCCCGGAGGTTGTGGCTAAGACTTAAAAGATGCCTTGAGTATTGAGTATTGATTTGGGAACTTGAGTATTGAGTATTGAGTTGTGACTTGAGAGATGTGAGAATTTGAGATTGAGTGGAGAATTGAGTTGAGTATTGTAGAATTTGTTGAGCTTGTGAGTAAGAGTACCCAGGAGAGTGGGTAAGACAATGAACATTAGAGTAGGGCATAGTGAGGTAGAAACCCACAAGCCTAAGTACGGAGTATATTAACTAACCCCCCTGATGTGTGTGTTAGTGTTTGTGTTCTTTGATGAACTTTGATTGTGAATGTACATATATAATGTATGTTGTATGCATGTTGTTTGAAGCAAAATGAATCGCATGCTCTCGACCAATTAGTCGGCGTACCCTCACTAGTACACGGGGTATGCAGAAGTCATATGCAGCAATTTTGCTGAGCCCCTTGGGGCCCCGTTTTTATTTTCCAGGTACAATGAAGCTGATCGCCGTTCGAGAGTAGGACGGGGTTGGGATTAAGCATGGGTAGTTGTTAAATAATTGTATTGTTGTATTATGGAATTGTAAGACCGAAAGTTCTCTAATAGTCTTGGGAATTGTAGATACTCGGTATAGCAATGAATGAATATTATAATTGTATAATATGGTTTTGAGGTTTGTAATTGAATTGAGATTTGGTTAAGGAATTGGGATGTATGTTTGGTTAGTATACTCGGTGTAAAGACCCATCAGTCCGATATTGTAATTGCATTGTTTGTTGGTTTGGATTTGGCCTAGCTAGTCACGTGGGTGACTAGCGGCATTGCATCACCCCCGGTTGTAGTTTGAATTCCGCTGCATTATGGTTGTTGATTGAGACGGGTTAGGAGATAATGGTGTGATTACCGGTTAGGGTGTTACATTTTAAAACTTGATTTATATCTTATAATAAGTATATATAAATGCATATAAGCCATATAACACTTCTAAAAATTATGTTAATGACTTAGGATGATTATAAGCTCAAAATTAAGCATTTAACTCCTAGATAACTTGGCTAGAACATATAGGTATCATATTTATTTTTGTGACCCAAAAATCATATCTTAAGGTGATAATCTTACCTTGTATGTTACAAGTTATTTTCTTGGTATTATAACATATAATTTTCGGCCTTAATTTAACTAAGGGTTGTACATGAATTTTGTACCAAAGTTTGGAGCTTAAATCAAAGCTTAAGATGTAACCACCTAATATAGAAACTTACTCTTTAAATCAAAGTGATTGTTGCACTTGATTTCCTCTTGAATTCCAAGCTCTTCCAATGTTATATTGATGTAGAACTTTCGGCCTCCATACATGGATTTAGGAGATCCAAGTGTTAGACTTCTAACAAGGATTTCTACGTAAGATTTGGAGTAGTTTATAGGAGTTTACCTTAGGTAGTTCGTCAAGGAATTTTTGGTACACCTTAGGATGATTGGAGATCCAAGTTTCCTTCATGAAATGATGAAGAAAACATTGATTTAGAAGGTAGAATTTTCGGACATATACTTCGGTATTTACTAGGATTTTCAAACATGAAAATACCTAAGATTAACCTTGATTACTCTTTGGATTGATGTTGAATCAAGACAACTCCTTGGATCACAAATGGTTGGCGAATTCTTGCAAGGTTGCTAGGATTATTCGTGCTTTAAAACTTGATGGAAGTTGCTAGGAATTTAACAAAAAATGGAGTTTAAGGTTAAATCTCCATCAATGGAGCTTGAAGCTCACAAGAAGAAGGTAACTAAGGAAGAGAGAAAAGAGAGGAAAGACTTACCAATTTCGGACAACGAAGGGCAAAGAGAATGGCTAAGCTGCCGTATGTAGTTAAAAGAAAGACAAGGAATTAAGTAGGATATAATTGTTATAATTCATGGCATTATTTTATGACTTTGCTTTTGATCTTTGACTTCAGATTTTGGCTCCAAAAGTCACCATTAGCAGCCTTGCTTTCGGCCATATAAGGAGAATGAATGGTAATTAACAAGTCTAGACTATTAGGAAGTTAGGAAAGGTATTTCTTTTGCATTTTATATGTCGATTTGGTCTTGATTTCCTTGTAGGCTTACGGCAATAAGGGCTGTAGGTAGTCACTTGAATTCATTCATTGGAGACATGAAATCTAGCTTAACTAGGTAGATGTCTTACTTTGATTTTAATACATCAATCAAGCTCCTCTTCCCTTGGTGTCTCTCACGGTTTTAGTGCTAGGAATGGGCTGATTAATTTGTTTATTTGCCATGTATAAATCTAGATCTAGTTTACTTATTTAATTCAAGACTTTCCTAAAGCTAATCACCTTGTCTCTTTGGTGCAGGTTTTGGGCAATGGGTGGGAATCTTGGACTATTATTCTCTTGCCATTATGTCACACAGCATGTGGAAGGATGAGTCATCATATTACATGACATTTTATAAGTTTAATCCTTGCTTTTTGACTACTAAAATCGGCCACCTAAGGGACCATGTGGAATTGATTTTCAACTTGGTCTTTGTTACATTATATTACATTAAGATCATATTGTAACATGTTATAAGTCACAACATTTATTTGGTACATTTATACCAAGGTAAAAGATGAAAGTAAGTAAGGTAAATGTTGGATTTTATAGTACTTTTTGACCACATTTTTGGCCCTATTTTGCTATGATTTTAGCACTGGATTTGATTGATTAAGATGATCAATTTATCCCCATTTTAGATTCTCAACTCGTGGCTCCTCAAAAACTTCAAGGTAATAGCGTAGAACGCGTTTTTACGACACCCGAAAGTGTGTTTTTGTGCTTTAAGGGTTTGTTTTGGAAAATAAGTTGTTCCAACGAGTTATAACTGTTTTTAAACATTATTTATGATCAATAATTATATATTAAAGTGTTACATTGAGTTATATGGGGTTATGTCAACTCATGACACAATTCCCGGGCTACCGGGACACTCTCGGGGCAAAACAGGAGCGTTAAGAATTTCCCCCGAGCACTTTATGTATTTCTGAAACAGTAGCTCAAGAATTCTCTTTATAATGATGAATAATGATGATAGGAACTCTAAGAATGAATTATATAGGAGTTCGTGCCACTTCGGCACCTCTCCGGGGCATTCCCGAGGGTTTATGGCCCCCAACGGGTTCCTCCGAGCACTTTGCATTTAATTGAGAATTTGGCATGAGGACTTCATCTTATATGTTTAATAAAGTGTTATAGTGCATTTGGAACGAAGTGTAATGATTTATTTCATCATATAAAGTATTTCCGGGTGTTTCCGGGCATTTCGGGCCTTAAGGGAGGTGTGTTGACTCTCCCGGGCCTCATTTTTACTTATTTTAGATGAGGTCCTATGTTTTAAGGGTCATATAATGATCCTTGATTGACTCGGTATGAGTTTATAGCTTATATAACTTGGTTATCTTAAGGTTGGCTTAACACCCGTTTTTTACCTTAAGGAGTTTAGGTGCGTTTTTAGCGCCTAAGTGTTTATGTGCTTTCTTAGGGTTTCATAATCCCCCAAATAATATTTATTTCCCATTATATTATATTTAATGGTTAGGGGAATTTCTAAATCAGGTGTAGTACCATCGCCAATCTGATGCGTGATATTGCTCTCGAACTCCTGTTGAATCCGGTCATCGTCAAACTTGGTCGCCTTTACCACTCCAGCCCAGATGCCCTTAAAGTTTTAGATTCTGCTGTCTCCTCTTCCAGACTCTAGACCACCATCTGCACCATTAAGGGTCCGGGTACTTGACTCATATGCAAGGACCCGGACCAATGATGTCGATAAACAGAGGCTACGCTCCCTTGGAGGCGGACAAATACACGCAACCGCCAAAGTTTAGGCGGACATCTAAGAGCTACCGCCTCTAAAACAGGCGGACATCTAAGAGGCTACCGCCTCTAAAACAGGCGGTCAAGACTATGAGGCTACCGCCTAAATAATAGGCGTCAAGACACACCAGAACCGCCCAAATATAGGCGGTCAAGACAAACAGAACCGCCCATTTAGAGGCGGTCAGCACAAGGAACGAGGCGGGTTCTGATTAATATCAGTCGCGAGCTATCTTCTTCGCCCGAATTTCTGCAACTCGTCCACTGTTCGACGCCTACCTTGAATCACGCCTGTCAGCTGTCTGTCCCCTGCATCAATGCTTCAATCAGTGAGCAATCAATGAGCTCAATCCCTTCACGCGTCGTTCTTCTTCATCTGCAATCGTACGGATCCAAACCTCTATATAAACCCACGCCCTCTGCTCATAAATTAACTCCCTTCCTCCGAATCCAAATTGTTAGTCGATTAGTGTTATTGTTATTATTAGACCACAGTTTCCACACCTACGTTCCATTCATCCTCTAATCCCCACTTCTCCATTTTAGTTTAATTCTACATTTCACCACGAAGCAGAAACACGATAAAAAGAACAGAAGAAAAGGAGCTGGAGCAGAAGCGAATCGCAGTCCAGTCTCCGCCGACAGTCTCCAAATTAATGGCTATTTCTGTTTCCTTTTTATTACTGTTAATGTCTGAGTGATTTTATTCGTATCCTAGGATGTGGGTTGTTCCTAAATAATTCAGACTTATTATTAATACCAGTTTGCTTATAAATATTGTTTTGTCTCTCTAAATTATTAAATGCTTAAGAACTGATCATTTTTATGCATTTACGGTTTCTTATTTCAATGATTTTGTAAATCTGAGAATGGACCACAAAGAGAAGATAAACGTTAGATTTTTATCCTTGATTAGCAGATAAAATCCATCGTGTTATTAAAAGAATTCTCGCTAAAGCTAATTAATGATTTTAGACTTTTTTGATTGTAAGAAGTT
Organism: Limonium bicolor; assembly: GCA_023374045.1. Classification (NCBI taxonomy): domain Eukaryota; kingdom Viridiplantae; phylum Streptophyta; class Magnoliopsida; order Caryophyllales; family Plumbaginaceae; genus Limonium; species Limonium bicolor. The sequence continues at coordinate 245,243,536 of CM041779.1, forward strand.
AATGAATTAATTAAGAGCTGTCCTTATCTATGATTTAGAAAGGTCACAAGATAAATTTAACAGAAAATAAGAGCAATTAGGATTATAATATTTTCTGTACTTAAATAAATATTATCTCCTGTTTCACTTATTAAACTTGTGTCTAATTCCTTTCAGCAAATATTGTTAAATGCTTATTCTGACAAAATACTGCATTTATTTGGTAGCTATCAATATATGATTTTGAGATAGTTAAGTACCACAAAGGAATTAACCTTAGTATTTACCCCGGATTGAGCAGGAAATACTAGGCTATTAATAAGAGTTCGTAATGACAATTATTAACTCTAATAGACAATAAATATTTGAGACAGGTTCATAAAATTGTTTAAGTAGTTTAGGAAATTCCCCCGATATCCTAGAATACCTTTTTCCTTCCATTTACTTATTTTACTTTATTTTACTGTTTTTATTATTTCTGTACTAATCCTAAATCCAAGCTTGCCTCCGGCAAACCCCAATTTATTATTTATGCACTTTGTTTATCTTTTTGTACATTTACTAACTGGATAATTAATTAGATAGTTGCGAAGTCTCTGTGGATACGACCTTGTTGTACTACAAAGATTGGGTTCACTGCCCATAGTAAGCAAGATAGTTTAACATATTTTGCCCAACAAGTTTTTGGCGCCGTTGCCGGGGACTTCGGTCCAACTATCTGGTTCATTATCTGTTTAGTTTTCTTTATTTTCTGTAATTACCCTTTTTGATAATTTTTTTTTTTTGTTTCTTTTTAAAGGTACTTAATTCTGATGGATGGTCACTACGATCAAGCAGAAGATTGGTATGGTTACCCCTATGGCGCAGAGGACTACAATCATGGAGTGTCTGTCAAAGGTGGGAGAGTACCATGAAAGCCCCAGTTCAGACCCAAATGCTGAATTGAGAGCTCTCTTGGAGGATTACAAGTCATCTCTCAAGCCTATCCCCATCTTTGTGTGCCAAGAGTGTGGAGGAGACCATGAAAGTTCCCAATGTCCTATGGTTGCAATAGAGAGAGACAACGCCATTTAAGAGAAATGATGGCAATTTTTACCTCAACTTTGAAAGGATCCAGCAAAGAACGCTAGATCAGATCGAACGCATGGAAACAACCGTTTCAACAACTGAATGAAGTGGTTCACGAGGAAGAACAACAACTGCTGAGGACATAAGCTACTCCCCCACTCCTCCCCTATTCGAATTAGAGAATCCATCACCAACCACTGTCCGCTTGATTATGGAAAAACCCTCAGAAGATAGTTTCTCCTTGGACTTCAGGAGTCCCCTCCCTCTGAAATCAAACTACTTCCCTCCTTCACGTGCTTTACCCAGAAGATGAGGGTAGATAACATCCTCAACCTTGAGAAGGAGGAGATGCCGCCTCCCTCCGAGCCATCAGAAGAGAGTGCTATAGTAAATTTCAAGGAGCCACTTCCCTCTGAAGATCCCTATCAAGGTTCTTACCATAAGCCTCACCTACAAGAGGGATATTTACATCCTCCAATTTGAGGAAGAAAAGTTATTTCCACCGGGTCTTCTGTTAGAACTACGTTCCCGCAATACCTCCTCAAACTTCAGATTTTGTGGAGTATTAATTTTATTTATTTTATATGCCGAGGTAACGTTTTGTTTTGATCCAGGATAACGACAAAGCGTCTAGCCAAAGACGTTAAAGAAGGGCAGCTTCTGGGAGGCAACCGGGTGTGTACTTTTATTGTTTTGCCTTTATGTTCTTTAATTTTCAGGTTCTCTTTAAATTTTATTTTTGCTAACTTTTTAACCCGTTATAGTATGGTTGCTTCTAGTGTCTTATGCAGGTGCAATTTCATGTCTACACCGCAACCAAGCTACGCTACTTGAGGCTGAAGCTCAAGTGTGGGGGAAGTCCAATACCACGCTAGCAAAAATAAATCAGGGGAGTACCAGTTTCTTTAATTTTGCTTTTATTTAAATAAAAAATTGCAGAGGAGCGTTTATTTGCTTAAATGATTATTTGTGATCTGTGTTATCTCTGTTTCGTCTACTTAACCGAAAAGGTCTCTGAAACCTTCCCTTGTTTTCTGGTGAACAATGAGGACATGTTCAATTTAATGGGGGAGTGTGCCCTTTTCGGTGACATTTGTGCTAAATGTTTAATCTCTCCCTTATTTTCGTTTGTCCAAATTCAAATTTATGGACCCTTTATATGTGGGTTGTTCTCTTTAAGAATAATATTGTTATGATTGTGGGAAAATGTACACATTTTAAAAATTTTGATTACTTTGAGGAGCATTCTATATGCGGTGTGTGGACCAAATAATCTGCAATGGTTGGATTTTATTGCTCAGGGTTTCTTTCTGTCTTATCTCTTAGGATTGCTAAGGGGTACTTCTTGTTTAAAAGAAAAAGAAAAAAATAATATATAATAAGGGACTCATGAGACACCATTGGTAACCAAACAAAAGAGAGTTGAGTGTTCTTAAATACAAAGGCGTGATGCCTATATTTCTCATCTCTTATGCAAAAGTGAAACAAATGCATAATCTATTTTTCCTTTGTTTCTCCTCAATGCCCATTCTTGAGAGAAGTTGGCCATGGTAAAAGTTTCTCGAGCACCTAAAAAGAACCATGGGAGTACCTTAGTTCATACCCCGAAACTCTATGTTTATTTTTACCCTGAGCACACCTTTGCCACAGCAGTTAATTTTTCACACTCCTCAATAAGTTAAAAAGATCATGTTTATCCTAACCTTCATAATAATATTTGTTAGTATTGAGCATTCCCTACTTACTTGGTACGTGGTTTTGCTTGAGGACAAGCAAAAGATAAGTGTGGGGGTGTCAAAAACTTGGTTGGGCAAAATAATAGTTAAACTATCTTGCTTTACTTGGCCAGGTGAACCCCAATCTTTGTGTAAAAGTAAGCGTCGTATCCACAGAGACTTCGCAACATCTAATTAATTATCCAGTTAGTAAATGTACAAAAAGATAAACAAAAGTGCATTAAATAAATAAATTGGGGTTTTTAGCGGAGGCAAGCTTGATTTAGGATTAGTACAGAAATAATAAACACATTAAAATAAAGTAAAATAAGTAAGTAAATGGATGGAAAAGTATCCTAGGATAGCGGGGGAATTTCCTAAATTACTTAAAACAATTTTATGAACCGTCTCAAAATATTGTCTATTAGAGTTAATAATTGTCAGTTACGAACTCTTATTAATAGCCTTAGTATTTTCCTGCTCAATCCGGAGTGTAAATACTAAGGTTAATTCCTTTGTGGTTACTTACTATCTCAAAATCAATATTGATAGCTCCAATAAATGCAGTATTTTGTCAGATAAGCATTTAACAATATTTGCTGAAAGGAAATTAGAACAAGTTTAATAAGTGAAAACAGGAATAAATATTTATTTAAGTACAGAATAATAATATATCCTCAATTGCTCTATTTGTCTGTTAAGAATTTATCTTGTGACCTTTCAAATCATAGATAAGGACAGCTCTTAATTAATTCATTAAACTTCTTACAATCAGAAAAAGTCTAAAATCATTAATTAGCTTTAAGCGAGAATTCTTTAATAACAGCGATGGATTTATCTGCTAATCAGGAGTATAAAAGCTAACGTTTATCTCTCTTGGGGTCTATTTCAGATTTACAAAATCATTGAAATAAGAGAAAACCGTAAATGCATAAAAATGATCAGTTCTTAAGCATTTAATAATTTAGAGAGACAAAACAAATATTTATAAGCAAACTTGGTATTAATAATAAGTCGAATTATTTAGGAACAAACCCACATCCTAGGATACGAATAAAATCACTCAGACATTAACAGTAATAAAAAGGAAACAGAAATAGCCATTAATTTGGAGACTGTCGCGGAGACTGGACTGCGATTCGCTTCTGCTCCAGCTCCCTTTCTTCTGTTCTTTTTATCGTGTTTCTGCTTCGTGGTGAAATGTAGAATTAAACTAAAATGGAGAAGTGGAGGATTGAGGATGGAATGGAACGTCGGTGTGGAAACTGTGTCTATAAATAACAAAACACTAAACGACTCCAATGGATTCGGAGGAAGGGAGTTAATTTATTGAGCAGAGGGCGTGGGTTTATAGAGGTTTTGATCCGTACGATTGCAGATTGAAGAAGAACGACGGTGAAGGATTGAGCTCATTGATTGCTCACTGAGAAGCATTGATTGCAGGGGACAGACAGCTGACAGGCGTGAATAAGGTAGGCGTCGAGACAGTGGACGATTGCATAAATGCGGGCGAAGAAGATAGCCGCGACTGATATTAATCAGAACCGCCTCGTTTCCTTGTGCTGACCGCCTAAAATGGGCGGTTCTGTTGTGTCTGACCGCCTATATTTGGGGGTTCTGGTGTGTCTTGACCAGCCTATTATTAGGCGGTAGCCTCATAGTCTTGACCGCCTGTTTTAGAGGCGGTAGCCTCTTAGATGTCCGCCTGTTTTAGAGGCGGTAGCCTCTTAGAGTCCGCCTAACTTTGGGCGGTGCGTGTTATTTGTCCGCCTCCAAGGAGGCGGTAGCCTCTGTTATCGACATCATTATTGGTCCGGGTCCTTGCATAGAGTCAAGTCCCGGACCCTTACTCACAGAAAACTCTCGACCATTTTTCAAGGGGTGGTCCGGGTCCTTGTATGGACCTAAGTCCCGGACCACCCACGGCTATCTATTCTCGGTCTGTTTTTTAATATGCTGGTCCGGGACTTAGTTCTGCATTTAAAGTCCCGGACCCTTCAACTGGCCCAGATTGATGTTGGACTCTGTTTTCAAACCGTCTGCGGCTATGCGTTCGTCTCTTCATGTCTTTGCTTCTAGCTTAGTTTTTCTCATGCTTTAACCGATAAATCTGTAAGACAACCAATAAAAACATAAACTAGAGAAAAACTAAGATAAGTGGAGAAATGAGCAAGAAAAGTGCTCATAATATATATGAAATACACCTATAAATCATGCTCATTTGGACACTTATCAATATTGAAACTACTTTGTGCCATAGGGACTGTCTCTCTTTTAGGAATCGCCATTGCCATTTCGCAAGCATACATCTGTTCTTGATATGTAAGTTCACAAAGCCCAAACCTCCATCCAATTTTGGCTTCGTCAGTTGTTGCCATGCTACCGGTACTAGAAACCATTTTTTCTCTTTGCCCCAGAAGAATCGTCTCTGTAGTGCACTAAACTCCTTTCGTACATTACATGGAATAGGAAATAGACTACAGTAGTACAGGGGAATCACCTCCATCACTGACTTCAGAAGCACACTTCGACCTGCTCGGAATAATGAGTTGCACTTCCAGTTTGCAAGTTTACTTTCCACCCTACGAATTACTTGTTTCCAAGCCTCAACCTGCTTCATTTTCGCGCCCAAGGGGAGCCTTAGATAGGTTGTCGGCAGTTTACCTGTCTTGCAGCTGATAATCTCCTCAACCATCGCTTCCTCCTCACTTGTTGTGTTTATGCAATATACAACCGTCGTTTCCATATTCATGCATAATCCACTAGCACTTGCAAAACATAATAGGACTTGATGCAGTTCCATAATATCATCACCATTCATTTCAGTAAACAACATAGAGTCGTCCGCGAATTGTAAATGAGATAAAATAGTACCTTGTCTTCCAATCGTCAACCCTTTGAAGCTACCGTCATCTCGGACACCTTGAATCATCCAACTCAAAACTTCCACTATTATTACAAACAACATGGGAGACAAGGGGTCACCTTGTCTTAAAACCCTTTTGGGATCGAAAGGTTTAGTTGGTGACCCATTCACCAAGATTGAAATCCTAGCACTTGTCACACATTCTGTTATCCAAGTAGTCATCAACTCCCCAAAGCCAAAGTCAACCAATACCTTCTTCAAGAAGTCCCAAGACACACAGTCGTATACCTTTCGGAAATCAATTTTAATCAGTGCTCCTTTATTCTTTGTTTTCTTCAGCCATCGAATGAACTCATTTGCTATAAATGGCCCATCCAGTATACTCCTTCCACTTACAAAGGCAGTTTGTGTCTCACCGATAATGCTCGGTAGTACACCACTCAATCGTTTTGCTAAGATTTTTGCAATAACCTTATAGATGCACCCTACCATGCTTATTGGTCTGTAATCATTGAGTGTCATGGCATCCTTATGCTTGGGTATGAGGGTTATCCATGTCGTATTCACTCCTTTCTCCAACTTACTGGTGGTGAAAAAGTTTCAGACGTCACTCGCAAAGTCAGCCCCTATTATACCCCACATAGCCTTAACAAATTTCATATTGTAACCGTCATATCCCGGGGCTTTCGACCCCTCGCACTCCCACACTGCTCTACATATGTCTCCTAAGGTAGGAATCAGTTCAAGCTTACCAGCCTCCTCTAGAGATAGTCTCGGGTGTTCACACCTTGGAGGCCCAATGGTAGATCGAGTGTCATCGACTGGGCTATATAGATTCGAGAAATATGTAACAACATATTCCTTGATTTCGTTCGGTGTTGTGAGGGTCTGCCCATCCACGCATAAGTTTGTAATGTGTTTTCTTTTTCGATTGAGAGTTGCTCATCTGTGGAAGTAACGAGTATTCTTATCGACATCCCTTACCACTTTATCTCTCGCCAGTTGTTTCCAATACAATTCCTTGTTTCTCATGGCAACATCAAATTCCATCAATACCTTTTCCTTGCTAGCCATGATCTCATCTAACCACGCACCATTCTCCAATTTGGAGTCTATCTCCTTTGCTTTCTTTTGCAGTCCCTCGATTTTCACATTCAAGTCACCAAAAACTTCTTTATTCCATGTTTTTAGGACACCCTTGAGTCATCTCAATTTCTGTTGTGTGGAGCCAAAATGTAATGACTCCCACTCCTTCCTTATCATTGTATCAAATTTGGGATGCTCCAACCACATGTCTAGTGATCAGAACGGCTTGGGTCCCCATTATTGATTCCCCATTGTTGATTCCCCACTTCCACCACTAGGAGGCGATGTCCAAACATGGCCCGCTACTAAGTTCGATGTCCGAATATTGGGCGCACCATTCGTCTTGGACAAAAACCCGGTCGATTCTGCTATAGGTATCTCAACCTCTCCATGTAAACCTCGCATCCATCAATGGTATTTCGACAAGCTCCATACTATTCACCCATGCTCTAAATTCATCCGAGCTCCCAGCTTCAAGTCGGATATTTCCATGAGATCGATCCGTTGCATCAAGTGTAGCGTTAAAATCACCCAAAACTATTATCGGCTTCTCCCTGTTTTCACATGCATGTACTAAGCTGTCAAACGTTTCCTTCCTTTCTCTTCTATCACATGGTGCATAGATACACAACAGTATCCCTTGAAACCCATCAGTAAGTAACGTCATCTCCATCATAACCCATCTGTTGCTTTTATAGTAGATTAACAGAGAAAAGCTATGTCTCAACTTAGTTTGCTCCATATGTGGCCAAACAACTCTACTATCCCCAACCTGATCCATCGGTAAATATTAAGACAAAAACTAAGGACATAACCTTGTAACATACCAAAAACAATAACATAACAATTATATATATATGAGCAGGATCGGCAAAGATATAGAGAAGAATCGAAAGTAACAAATAAAGAAAGTAAAGAACATAAATTGAATAGCTTAAATTGAAAGTGGAAATTGAAATAGATAACTTGAATTTAAAGAACATAAATAAGCAAACATAAGATATTGAATATTGAAACTCACTTAGAGTTTAATCTTGTATTGATATTGAGAAGATAGAAGGGGGATACAAAAATAGAGAATCGAATTCTTGAAGAGAGAAGTCAGAGCTTATCTCTCTAGTTTTTTGTTTCTCTAACTTCAAAAACTTGTGTCTAACGGGTTGCCCGGGTGTCCCCATATATAGGCGAGGATGGGTCTTATTTGTACAATAATTGAGGCACTATTTGCCTTAATAATGGAAGCACTATTTGCTTTTGAAAAGTAAATTATTACGTCAGCAATAATGCTGCCTTTTGAAAAAGGAACCCACATGTGGGTTCCTCTAACGTACCTCCGTATGACATCAGCAATGACGACCAGGCGCTGTTGGAAAATAATCAAAGAATTATCAAGAAACATCAATAATTCAAAAACGCCTCAATAATGCAAGGAATCTCCATTATTGCGTTTCCTTTTTCAAATAGCTTCATTATTGCCGACACAAGAAGGCTCTACGAGAGGTGCGTTGGAGGAACCCACATGTGGAGTTTTTGATATATTGGACGGTCACAGGAGTAAAGACGATGATCGTAGGGTTGAACGCAGAGGAGCGTTTGGCCTTGACGACCGTCATATGGAGAAGGTGGATATGTTGTTGTCTAGACTGGTTGTTGCTGGTCTCGTAGTTGCCACTGTGGACCAATTCTGGGAACATCTAGTAAAAACTGGAATTCGATGGGAACTTATGTGGGTTTTGTGGAGGTATGATATTTTAGGATCTTGTGGAGCAATGCGTTATTAGGGTTGCTCTTTTGGATCTTTAATTTGAGTTTCGCAAAAGCGTGTTACCATTTTGGTGGTTTTTGCTGAGACGGTGTCATCGTTGTGTGAGGAAGACGAAGGCTTACCAGAGTATTTAGAGGATTTTACTCTTTTTTTCTTTTTTATATATAATCCTCATAATCTCTTTGTGGATCCTGGGCTAAGGGCCCAGCAAACGGATCATAGGAGGTTGATCCTTCAGAAGATGGATCTTCTTGGTCGTGGCCCATACTTTGATTTTGGGTTGTTGATCGATAATGTATTTGGTGTATTGAAACCTTAATTCTAGATTTTCGTCCAGAAACATTTGAAATAGTAGATCCTTTTGTGGTGTTTTGGATGTCGGCGTTTGTGGACATATGGCCAATGGTTTAGGGCTTTGGATTGTGGAGGTACTCAGGCCTGGAAGGGCTAATGGTGTAGATGGGCCTGAGAGAGCCTTTTTGGAGTTTTGGAAATCTTTGTAGGTTATTGTTTTTTGGCCTGTGGTGGTGTAGGCTTTGACATTTTTGTAGGAGCAAAGTTTGCTCCAGTATTTAGGCCACCATTTAAGCCAAAAATCTCAGACTAAACAGAGTGGATATGGATTTGGAAGATACTGCTGGATAGTAAAGGTCCAGCAGAAAATCCAGGGAATACATAATATCGCAAAGAATTGTAATTCTTTAATATATTGTTGCCCTGTGGAATGTTGGAGCCAGTAGCCATATGCTGGGTGGACTTCTTTAGGTAGGATAACATCCTCCAAAGTAGCACCACCAATGGTAGAACCATATGGGGAATTCTTTGTCACAATATTCATGGAAATTCATAAACCATAAGTGTTGTCCTGATCGTAGGAGTAGGAATCCGTACCAGGCATTTTGGTAGTCGACATACGTGAAAGTTTGAGGAATATGGGTGATGGTAAAAGAATGTGTTTGATGAATGTATCCTCATTCCTTCTAGGAGATGACCTTCTTGATGAAGCATTTTGAGTAGTCTGTCTGGGTGGAATTTGTGTTTGAATTGTGGGTAAGTTCAATTGATTTTGTGTCTTTAAGGACGAGCTCATAGAATTTGAGGGTTTTCGTTGTATTGTCTGTGTGTCAATGGATTCCTGAAGGAAAAATTCTCGTGCTGATACTGTTGGCTATTGCCTGTTCTGGTTTGTTAGAGTATCTGGTAAGGGTAATGTATTCTTGAAGGGGTTATATATATATATATTATGTCTAAAATTAGTATATAATTGGAAAAGAAAGTTTAGTATATTTTTATCGTCAGACAATTAGCAAATTAATTAAATGGCCCATTATTATATCCAGGGTTTTCTATAAAAGAAGACTAAAACCTACGGAACTTTTATCAGGAGACTTCCCTCTTTCTCCTTTTCCCACTATGCGCCCCCAGTGCCCTTGGCTCCTCTGGTCTTTTGTAATCAACGCAAGTAAAGGGAAAATTCAACTGTTTAAAGCTCTCGTCAATTCCATCAAACACTAGCAGCAACAGTGAGATTTAGTGAGACAACAACTGATACGAAATAATGTATTAGTTTTTTGAACATTCATACCCTAGAGCATACTATATATAAGTACATATGGGGAATCTAGGAACATTCTAGATATGGGCTATACTATAATGGGCTATATGGGCCTATGTTCTATTCCACTCCCGCAATCTGAACGTCGCTAAAAAACAAAGTTCAGATTGGAAGATTACAATTATTGAAAGAAAAACTAATTTGATTTGGATCATCTAGTCAAATATTTGGAGGAGATGGATTTTCTTTCTTGGTCACCATTCTCGGTCGCTGGATTTCTAATTCTCGGGTGCCGGATTCTTCTTGGTCACCAGATTTTATGGTTGGTCATCAGATTTCTTCCCATTCAACCACAAACATTTAACAAGAATATTTTTAAACAAAAAAAACATGACTAAAAAAGCAAAAATAAAGACAAAACAGTAACCAAACCCATCTCCTTTCCGTAACATCCGCTCCCCTATTTAATTATTCATCATAATGATAGGAAATATTGTATTAGTTGTCTGAACATTACATATCCTAGGGCATACTGTATATAAGGACATACGAGGATTCTAGGAACATTCTAGATATGGACTATACTATAATGGGTTATATTGGCCTATGTTCTATTAAGATTAATTTCCTTTCCAAAGGTATGAGGCTTATACATCTGCAACATTAATGAGGCTACATCAACTCGATGTATGGAAATTTCAACCGTGCTGATAGTTGGTTGTTTTTACTTATTATGGTTATCATATAAATCTTGTAGTTTTCAGGATCTTAGGTCGGAAGGAAAATAATCATGTTCTTCTCACTGGTTCGGTAATTGTTATCTACTGGTATAATTTTATTTTGTTAATCAGTATTGTCAGGATTTGGATTGTCTACCCGTTTTGACACCATTGTATATGAATTTGTTCCCACAGTTAGGGGGATCCAGTTGGTTTCGGGAAGGACCCACAATATCAGTTTTAGAGAATAATTAGAGTGATCTTCAATTGTCAAGTAAGTGATAGACCGATGCGACTTGAGTGCGTTCACCCTATGAAATTTTATTCCGTTTGCTGGAATTGATCTCTATATTCGACTTGATGTTTGTGCAGAGTTTACTTAACGTTAGTATTTTAATTCAACTACATCTTTAAAGTGTTTTGAATTTATCTGCACTATTCAGTATAAGTGTAGCGTGCTCCTACTACATTGAAATACCCCATAAATTAATATAAATTAAGTTAGGGGATTTCTTTTATTAAACCCCAAATAATACTATTAACCACTAAATTATTATATAGTATTATGAATTTAATAATAAGATTTATAAGTCAATAAATCTTGGAAAATTTTCGAGACACTACAATTATATTATAAAGATTTTAGAAATATTTGGAGCATTGATTTGAATCATAAAAGGTAATATAAAATCAAAGAAACCTTAACGCTCCTTAAGCCTTGCTAGGGTTGAATTTTTTAGAATGGTCAAACCAGCCCATGAAACCTATACCAATAAAAAGGTTATGAAAAACCAAGAAGATTGATAATAAGAACGTTAAAAAGGGATCATCCTAGCCAAAGTTATGATATAATGAAGTTTAGAGCCAAATATTTAGAGGTTTGCTGACGTGGCTAGGGTTTCCTGACTCAGCCGCACGCCTCGTGAGTTGTGCCACACCAGATTGCCAGTTTCCACAAAAAATGGCTAAGTCTTCTCAGCAGAATTTCATATCGTTGCCCCAGCTTTAGACTCCAATTTCTCTGCCACCACTTCGTATTTTTGAGTGTCGTCTTCTACATTTTATTCTCCTACAATTCTACATTCAAACCATTACTCACACTTGACCTAACTCTCTCTACATTCATCACAAAATCGATCTTAAGTTGCCTCCCCGGGTTCTGGAAACCCAGAAATTCAGAAAGGTAATGCAAACTTCGTCCTATCCTATCTTCTTCGTTTGTGAATAGAAATTCACAAACCATAGCTTGTTTTCTAGATCTTTAATTGCTCTACAATTCCCCCGAGCTAGTTCTCGATCGTTTGGAAGATCGAAGCGTCTAAAGTCCCCAAATCGATCACGTCAAGTTTTTGCCCAGGAATTTTCCAGAAATCGACTAGGTAAACCCAGATCTTGTGAGATCTGTAACTTTCTCCCTAGTTCATCAATTTCAATGATTCTTCCACTCGTTTTTAGAGTTACATGTCTCATTTAAATTGTGATAGATTTCGTGGATCGAGTCGCTCCAAGTTGGCACGAATTGATCCGTGAAGTTGCCTACCTGAACTTCACATAAAATATCAAATTTTTCCAGAAAAACTCAAGGTATAAACTCAAATCTCTTCGTGTGTATTACGAATTGGATAAAGATCTTTTGTCTAGTTGTAGAGCTACATGTCCCCTTTTGATTCAGCCTAAAACCATAGTCTAAGGCTGCGTTCGGTGATGGTCTAAATGTGGCATAAATGTGTCATTTTTGATTTTGGCATTTTTGACCCAAAATCCCAAACTGCCATCACCGAACAACAATTTTCAAAACAACCACAAAACTACCATTTTCAAAACAACCAACAATTTATGCTGCAAATAAAATGAATACCGTAAACAGAGGCGGAGCCAGAAAACTGTAATTTAGGGGGCGAGAATATTTTAATAATGTTAATTAATATTTAAAAATTAATTTTTAATAAATTAATTTAAATTTTCAATACTTATAATTATATTTTAAAAATGATTTTATATGCTAATATATGTTATTTATTATTTTTCGGCATAGCCAGTGTTAAATTTAAATTTATTTTTTTGAATTTCATTAAGTAATATTTAATTGAACAAAATATATTGTTTTAACTACAAATATATGTTTAAAATAAATATTTTATCAACAATTAAATAATATATAATAATAAAATAATAAGTGATAGTTGTACGTATATAAATATATTCGGTTACAGTCAATTATTTTATTATTAGAAAGAATTATTTTTTCAATTCATTGATATTATTTATTCCATTAAAAATTAAAATAATCTTAAGTATTAATACATTTGAAATGTTATATTAAATACTAATATATAATCCATAAAATTTTATTTTATATGTAACATCTAATATATTTGCTCTAAACACAATGGTTTATTTCTTTACTTTTTCTAATATATGTAAAAAAATTATTGATAAATTAATATGTATACATATTATAAATTAATTGTCACTAAAATGTTAATAAAATATAATATTAATTAAAGTATATAATTGAATATCTACATATATTTTAACTTTATTAACAAAAAATTGTTTTAAAATGTAATATAAAATTATTAATTATAACACCAAAAACCGTAAACGCACTGTACAAAACTAACTTATTCAAAACAACCAGACGAAACCGCCGCCTGCCGAACACTATTTTTCAAAACAGCCACAAAACAACCAACACAAAACAGCCAACAAAACTACCACAAAATAACCAACAAAACAACCACAAAACAACCAACAAAACAACCACAAAACAACCAGACCAAAATAGCCACAAAACTACCACATTTATACCCACCCGAACGCAGCCTAACTCCATTTACAATGAAACTTATAGATCTGCAAAGTTCGCTACTCGATTCGCTTGAAAGTTCAACCTTTTCTGGAAAAACCTTATCAGATCTCCTTGCCGGTGCTATTCCGGTACGTAGATTCCGAGGAATCGATCAATTCCCATTCGTAGTGTTGGAATCGTGAAACTGATACCGTTGGAATGGTCATTCAATTTCGAGTCGAAAGAAACAAGAATCACCGAATTTCGTTCTATAGATTCCGAGGAATCGATCAATTCCCATTCTTAGTGTTTTAAGGATTTTCGGATGAACTCGCGGCATATGGACCGTCCGATCGTGGATAATAAAAATGGACGGCCGAGATAATAACATAGATGAAATACCCTAAACCTTGATATGTTGTTTAAATGTTAAACTATAGTATTTAAAGGCTAAAAAGTGCCTTAGAAACATCAGTGTACAATTTAAACCATAGTAAAAACACAATAAAACACTAAGACACAGTTTGAGCAAAAACATGCACTAAGCTTGGACTGAACTTGGTTAGGACCCAAAGAGCCTACCAAGACTTTATAACATTCAATTATGATTTAATAAGGCTAATTAAGTCCTTAGGAAACATTGGTAGACAACTAAACCAAACAAAACACAAATAAATACCTTAAAGCCAATATTGGCGAACATGTGCTCTAAGCTTGGGATAAGTTTGGTTAAGACCTAATAAGCTTACCAAGACTTTATTTGTATGTTAATGAACATATTAAACCAATTACTAAAGAAAACCAAGCTTGAAAACAAGTTAAAACACAAAATGTGCTTTAAGGAGTCTTAAAGCACATTTTTGAAAAAGTGTCTTGTAAATGGGTTTTGAGTGGCGAAATGTCCATCATTACTCTCTAATTAACATGTGTACTACTTAGTATCACATTAGGAAGTCTAAATCAATGGGAAATCAAAAATTTCACAAATATGTGTCTTAGTTTGTGAATAATAACTAAAATAAGCTAGTTTATAACATAAGTCAATATAAGTTGTCTTGTTGGTCAACAAAGACCATGACTTGGCCTAAAACACTAAGGGGGCCAATTTTCATGGGTGACTCACCACACCTAAACAAGTAAATAAGTTAAGTAAATGATAAAGCAAAAGTTACTATTTGCTTTTAGCATAAATATCTCCAAAAAGCAAGTTCTCTTCATTCTTTTCTTTCTTTCTTCATTGCCCACCGTCTCCAGCCTCTTTCCTTCTTTGCTCCATCGGTTTGCTACAGCACATACACCATCTTCAAGCTTTGAACCCTTATATCTCCTAGCTCCCTTTGCCAAATCAAAAACCAAGACCACCATTCTCTTAGTCTTGCCAAGCTCTTCAATTCTATCTTCTCAAAACATCAAACCACCATTTCAGTGCCAAGGAGAACTTCCATGGAAGGAGCTTGAGTCTATATTTTTGTGCCTTTTTGATCACCTTTGCTTCAAGGTAAGGAAAAACCAAAGAAAACTTCATTTCCTTCACTTTTGTTGTTGACCGAAAATGCACCTAGTAATGGTGTCTTCTCTTGTCTTGGTTTAGCTTCACTCTCATCTTCAAAGGGCTTGGTGGAGTCCTCTCTTGATACTTGTTCAAACTCTCTTCCATTTCCAAGGTAAAACAATTACCTTAATGTCTTAAGACAATATCTATAACCTAGGGTTTATTAATGTGTTTGGGCATGATTTGAATGCTCATTTTCTTGCTTGTATGTTGATTAGAAAGTTGACAAGTGATCAAACTCCTTGCTAATTTTCGGTACAAGGAAAAAAGAAGGAAGTTTGAGAGGAAAAAGAGGTAAACAAACTATCCCAATGTAGTTTAAATGCCTTAGGAAAAATGAGCTTGATTTGCTTAATAAAATACCTAAGGAACCAATGACAAATGAGCTAGTGAAATGCTCTCAAGGAGTTTATTAAGGGCGTATGTATTGTTGGGTGTATTTGTAGGTCAAAGGCAATATATACATGTGGAAATTCAGTGTTCATGGTTTATGAAATTTAAGGGCCTAAGAGCCATGTTATTTAAGGGCCTAAGTGCCAAGCAATTTAAATTATGCACTATATTGTGATGTAGTGTAAATTTGGTGAAGTATTGTGTGTAAGAAGATTCTTGATGGATTTAGGTGTTCTTGAATGTTTAATGGTGAAAACAATGTGCTTTGGTATGACTATGTGCTAGGAGAAGCTATGGCAAAATTTAGTTGATAAACAAAGAAGTTTATGTGTTGTAATGAGATTTTATGACCTAGAAGGTACTAGGAATTATTAAGTGTAAAGATGGTGAAAGAAAGTGAATTAAGGTGTTCTTAAGTGTTATGATGCCTTGGGCATAGTCTTGGAGGATTTAGTAGTTAAATGAGTGTTTTATACACATCAAAGTCATGTTATGAGAAGTATAAAGTCTTGTGCAAGTTTTGGTATACAAAGGGAAAATAATGTCTTGTAAAGATCTAAATGTAAACTTGTGGAAAGAGTAGAAGTTGTGTGAAGGAGATGTTTGTGTGAGAAGTAGTGCTTTTAGGAGTAGTGGTAATGGTGGTAAGATAACATTTTGGTTAATGGAGTAATAGGCATGAAACTACCACCTAGAAAACCTAGTGAAAACATTATAAGGGTGCCAAATGATGTTAGGACATACTAGGAGGTTTGAGGAAAAGTTTGGAGAAGATTTGACAAGTTTTGAACATGTTCTGTTGTGGACCGACCTAGGGGACCGACCCTGTCTAGGTCGGTAGGTCTCTATTAAACCAGCCGGATGAGTTTCTGGAAAGGACCGACCCAGAGGGCGTTGGGTCGGTCGGAATAGTGTTGGGTCGGTCAGGTAAGTTTTAAAAGACGGAAAAATTTCTGGAAGGGACCGACCCAGTGGACTTGGGTCGGACTTGGGTCGGTCGAAGTGGAATTTCTAAAACCCGAGAATTACTGGAATGGACCGACCCAGTCGGTGGGTCGGTCGGTGGGTCGGTCGGACCTAAAAGTTAAAAAAAAAACAAGAGTGACTTAAGTAGTAAACCCTAGTGGGTATAACAAGGATAATCAAGTGTGAATTAAGTAAGGAAACATGACATATAATCATGTAAAAACACTTAGTTATTCAAAAGTTAAATAAGTTAATTAACCGACATTACTAATCATGTTTAGGAACTACGTTTGGCGGGACTCGTATGCAGCAAGGGCCAAGGTATGGTTTTCTTGCAACCTGTGTCCTACCGGATTACACCGGCTTGTATGCCAATGTGTTTTTCTGTATGTTTGCCATGTTATAAGATAAATCATGAAACGAGTTTACAGTCGTTGTTGTTGTTGTGTGTTTGCGTACCGATACCGGTAATCTCGAATGCGTATGAAAGGCTAGCTAACCAATATTAGGTAAACGTAAGAGAACGGTATCTGGTAATAACGTTTCCAACCTAAGGAACGTTCTAATCACGGCTATGCGTGAGTTAGTTATGTGTTTGTTTGTGCGTGTTAATATGTTCACTACCCTTGTGTGTGTCTAACTAGACTTAACCACCTGATTGTGAATTAATGTACTAAGTCCAATAATGAGACTTCTAACAAGTGCTAACCGGGGAGTGAGGAGTCCGGTAGTTCCGGCCACGCGTGTGAGTATGGGGGTCGTTGTCATATCAGGTTCGATCCTCTCTGTATGTTATGGTTGTTTTCCTTTTTGGTTTCCAACCTTCCCTTTAGCTTAACCAAGGCTATTTTACTGACTCACGTCGGGCCACAGGGGCATACTATGTTTGTTCAGTGTGCTTGGATTACTATATCCGACGTACCTTGGTGTTAAGTTATCCGTTCATTTAACGAGACGGTAACGAGTTATGTAACGAGCATATCATGAGTTTGGCAACATTCTCTAGGATCTACAAGTGAACTAACTATGTTTGGGCCGGTTCGTAAAGGGAACCGTTCCCGTTATGTTATGTATTATTGTTGTGCTGCAATTCTTATTGCGATGTGATGTTATATGTTGTTAAGATGTGGAGTATGTGGATCATGGATATGAATTCTAGTTTATTATAAGAGGCGTTTAAGGATAACCCGATTGGTGGGTAAGTGTCGTCTATTAAGGAAATAGCTCCATTAGAGGAGAAACACTCAAGGGTTAAGGAACAAAATGAGTGAGCTAACGAGTTTTGTGTGTTGATTGATTTGTTGAACCCCATTGTTGTGGGTATGTAGTGTGTTATGTGTTTATAGTTTACATGCATGATTTAAATATAATCAATCGCATGCTTAGACGACAATTAGTTGTGTGTGGCCCGGTAGCATGCGGGCTGCGGGATTACCATACCAGCAAAGGTGCTGAGCCCCCTGGGGGGCTACCCTTTCTTCTCTTTCCTATTTCTGGTACAAGGAGCTGGAAGCCGTTCGAGAGTAGGACGGGGTAGTCGTTTGTACATGGGTAGCCATTTTAACTGTGTATGTATTATAGGTGTAGTAAGACCGAAATTGTTATCGGCATCAGTTTGTAAATACTCGATACAGTTGGAATGCTTATGTATGTTGGTTGTTGTTAATAAAAAGGTATAGTACTGTATAGTTGCTCGGGAATCTAGTTGAAATACCCCGTAATTAAAAATAGTGATTAATTAGGCTAATTATAATTTTAAAGGCTTAATTACACTTAAATAAACATGAGGGAACAAATCCCGAAGAAAACGGACCTTTAAAATGGGTTAAAAGCGTAAACAAACCTTAAAGCGTGTTTTTCGAGGAAACCGGGAAAACGCGACTTTAAGTGGGTCAAATAGACTCGTAACAATTTTGGTCAACTAAATAGTCACTAATAAATATAAGTGAAGCTTTAGAACCAATAAAATTAATTAAACGAGAAAATTCCGGAAAGCGAGTTCCGGTTAGTAAAACTGTCAAAACCGAGAAGTTGTGGGGTGAGAATGCAAATAAACAAAGTTGGTGTGTCCACTTTGCAAATAAAAATAAAAATGCGAGTGTGTGTGTGAGAGTGGGCCGGCCAGCTTCCCTCTCCCTCACTCTCTTAACCTCTTCCTTATTTGCTAAAGACAAATCTAATAAAGTAACCCCCTCACTTTATTTACTCTCTCTCCTACTCCCCCTCTTCCTCTCACGCACCCATCTCCCTCCTTCTCTGAATTTTCTTCTTCTCCTGTGACAGCCATGGACAAATGAAAGAACCCACTCAACTCCCACCTTCTCTCCTCTTGTTAACCCATTAATCCTTCTCCAAAAATTATAAAATTAGTACCATTGGATTCCCCTTGCAAAGGAGAACACTTTCCTCCTTTCAAAAATCCAAAAACTCCATTTTCGTTTTTATGGGTGGAGGCCATTTGAAGATTTGAGTCCACCATTAGAAGCACCTTCACCTCCATGTTACTTTGAGGTAAAAAGAAATTCGAAAATCCACCATTTCTAGCCCTTGTTTGCATTATGAGAATTTTCAGTTTTTGAATGCCTTGTTCTTCATGCTCCAGCCGATTTTGGCTACTCTTTTGGGCTAGGAATCTTGTCCTCTTGCTAGACAAGGACTTCATACATTGGTTGGAAGGTAATACTCTTTTCTAAACCCTAAAACATCTAAATTCTAGGGTTAGTTAAAATAGATGTTAAGTGTTTATGTACATTGGTATGGCTTGTTGTAGCACTGCCATTTCTTGAAAAAAACCGAGAACAAAAGAAGAAAGAAAGAGGGAAAGAAGAGAAGGAAAGGAAAACTAGTAAAACAAGGTAATTACTCTTGCCTTGAACTAGTTTTGTATGGTGCAATGTAACAGTTTTTTAGTAGTAAAATGAGTAATGTATTTGAATAATGAGTAGTAGTAATGTAGTAGGGTAATGGAGAAGAGAATCAAACAGTTTTTGAAGTTGTAAAGAATGTTTAAAAAGCTTGGGTAAACCTTGGGTAGTATATGTATGTGTGCAGGAATTTTTTTGTGTTGTAGTAGAGTTAAGTTGTGTGTATGGTGTATTGAATAAACAGGTATGTGAATGAGCAAGTTGTGAGCTAAAGTAATGTGTGGGCAAAGTGAAAATTATAGGGGAGACTGTCCAATTTTACCTACGAATGAGAAGACTTGAGTGTTTAAGAAGAGGAAGTAACCTAGGTAGTAACTAGGTGTATTTGGAGAGGTTAAAAATGAGTAGTTTAGTATTGTGAAACAGATTTGGAAAGGAACTTGTAAATGGGATGGAACTAGGTTGTGAGTTAATGTATTTGAGATGCTAAGAGTGGCATTAGTTGAGGGAGTATTGGAGGATAGGAGTTGAGGGAAAAAAATCTGTAGCATAGTGAAGAAAACAAAATCTGTAGCAAGTGAGGAGTAAAAACTGTTGTAAGTGTTGGAATGAAGTGAGAAAAATTGTATAAGTGTATCTAGGATTGAGTAATAAGTTTGGTGAATGAATTAAGGTGGTTAGAGCATCAAAATGAGTGGTAAACATATTGGGAATGTATTGGTAAAGATTGGGGAAGAAATGGGAAAGAAAAAGAATTGAAAACAAGGTCTGTAGCAAGTTTCTGCTACCGACCGACCCAGGGCCTGGATCGGGCAGTGGGTCAGTCGGAGCTTAAGTAACGAGTAGTGAAGCACTGGAACAGACCGACCCAGGAGCCGTGAGTCGGTCGTGGGTCGGTCGGACTAAAACTCCCGTTTGTCGAAGTTTCTGACTTCGACCGACCCAGAGGTGGGTCGATCGGTGGGTCGGTCGGAGCTTGGACAACGAGACTGAAACTTACTGGGACGGACCGACCCAGAGGTGTATGGGTCGGTCAGAACAGTTCTGGGTCGGTCGGAAGAAATTTCAGGGAACGAAACCTACTGAAGTGGACCGACCCTGGGGTTGGGTCGGTCGGTGGGTCGGTTGACCCAAACTAACAAAAAAATGTTTTATAATATGATTATAGTAATCATATGAAGGTATATATATATACATGTATGCCTATACACCTATATGCATATGTGTGTAGTAATACACCATTAATGAAGTAATAATGGTAAATAAGTAAATGAATGAGTAAGGAAGTAAGTGTAAGAAGTAGTAAAGAAATGAATGGTTTTATAATCAAGTAGGAATGTAATGGAGTAGCAAGTA
Organism: Limonium bicolor; assembly: GCA_023374045.1. Classification (NCBI taxonomy): domain Eukaryota; kingdom Viridiplantae; phylum Streptophyta; class Magnoliopsida; order Caryophyllales; family Plumbaginaceae; genus Limonium; species Limonium bicolor. The sequence goes on from CM041779.1 coordinate 245,264,211, forward strand.
TACATTAGGAGTATTAATGGAAGAGTAACTGGGATCATTGATCATACAACTTCATGTATGTATAAGAATCAAATAGTTGATCATCGAAGGAACCCGGTAGTACGAATACGACGGTGAACGGTATGATTTCTTCATGCCCTGTATCCTAACTTGGTTACCCCTATTTGTGTGCTTATGTGATCACCAATAAGATTAAAGCACGAATCAGACTTATATTGCACTTAACTGTGCTTGAACTATTTTGTTCTTGTGTATCTTCTGGAACATTTAGTTTGTATAATTCATGAAATGTATGAATGGGAATGAAGAGTATGTGTAAGTAATGTGTACTTGTGTATTGTATGGATGTATGGAAATGAAGTACTGACTTCTACTAATTCCTGACAATCTAACTCCTAACATGAGTAATGAGTAACTGGAATGAGTAGAAGTCCGATATAGTTTCTGCCACGCGTGAGGATAAGGAAACACAAGAGGTTGGATCCGAATTCTGGCTGTAATCTTTTCCATGGACCAAATCCCTTGAATGGGTAGCATCCTGGATTAGTGGGCCACCCTAAAGCCCGGTGATGGGATGTAGTAATCCCTACCCAGAGGTCATACCGACTTAACTGGAGTAAAGTAAGTATTGTATGTGTATCGGTCTCGACTATTGTAAGTCAATGACCTTGAGTAAAATGGTATTGAACACCCGATTAACCCGCGTGTGTAATGAAGCTAACATGACTTCTGTATGGAATGGCGAATTGTATCTCCGTAATGCGGTGAGTAAACGGTAAGTATGAATGGGTGACTTGTAATGTCTTCCTTGTATGTATTGAATGTATGTATGCTTATGGATTGAATGTACTGAATTGAATTGTATAAGCATGTATGTATGTATGAATGAAACGAACCGTATGTATTCGACCAAATAGTTGGCGTACCCTCGTTAGTACGCGGGGTATGCGGTTATCATATGCAGCGTAAGCTGACCCCCTTGGGGGAATGTTTTTATTCTACAGGTACCCGCGAGGCGTGATGGTCGAGTAAGGACCGGGACGAATTATTTTTGGGGTAGTTAGTAGATTGGGATGGTGTACCGAGTTGCACATGGCTAAGGCCTTTTTGAGTAGCCGGTGTACCATGTGGTACACCTTTTTGGATAATGAATTCATGATTGTATAGAAGGGAGTGGATGTACACACTCTTAATTTTTGGGAATAGTCTTGGAATGTAATTCATATATTTTGGGATACTCGGTAATCAAATGTAAGTAAGTATTTGGCATTGTAAAGTAAGTAGTATGTTTTCGGTATGTTCTATTCATCAGACCATTACTGTAAGTAGTAGTAGCCTTGTTAGTCTTGGATGGCTAACGACGTTGTATCACCCGCCGGGAGTAAGTAAGTAAGTAAGTTTCCGCTGCGAGTAAGGTAATTACGGGTATGATTAGAGGATAATAGAAGGATTAACGGTTGGGGTGTTGCAAAAAGTGGTATCAGAGCGAAGTCTCACTCTGATGATTAGAATACTGAGGGTAGTGATTACCGAGTTAGGATTTTAACCGTTTTAAAACGGATACTTAGAAACCTAACTAGGAACTACCGTTGTTAACAACGGATACTCTTTGACGTCTGCAAAGGACGATACCATTGCTTGAATCAAGACCATGAGGTCATAGATTCATCATATCTAATGTAATCCACACTTGTTCAGATGTCAGGACGAGGTCAAGGCCGACCTAGAGGAGAGACATCTGATGGACCAGGCGCGCAGACGATAGCTGAAATCGTCGCCGCCACGGTAGCACAGATGCTACCGCAAGTAATCACCGTTGTACAATAAACACAGCAAAACCAGCAGCAGCAGCAACAGCAGCAGCCCGACCCGCCTCAACCCCGTGAAACGAATTGGGTAAAGGCCGTCGCCGACCTTCGACCTCCATGCTTTAGAGGCGAGAGCGACCCCGCCAAGCTCGAGGGCTATCTCTCCGAGATGGAGACGGCATTCAAGACACTTGAGACTCCCACTAGAGTTCGAGTGAGGATAGCTACGTTCTACCTCAAAGACGGCTATGGACTGGTGGAAGCTCATTAAGGTCGAGCACGTAGCCGACCCTGCATTCGGTTGGGAAGCATTCACCTCTCTCCTCCGATCTGAGTACTACCCCGAGCATGTCAAGACCAAGAAACGGCTTGAGCTCGATGCCCTAAAAATGACAGAGAAGATGAGGATTGATGAATATTACCGCACCTTCACCTCTCTTCTTAGACTTCTACCCGACCTTGGGTATACCGGCCAAGTCTTGGTCGACCGCTTCTACGGCGGATTGAGCCATCGACTCCGGTATGGCATGGGATTCACACGGTTTACCTCCCTTCAGGTAAACAACGTCGAACCCTTAAAAGCCATGAGTAATGCGAATTAGTATTCCCGTATGTAAATGTGTAACCTAATGCCTAAGTAATTCAGGAGTGTTACCACGCTGCATCTCGAGTTGAGATCACCTGCCAACTAAGAGATGAGGAGCAAGCGCTGAAGCGCAAGGTGAGCAGCAAGGGTAACACCTCCGACGACCAAAACCAAGCCAAACCTTGGAAGAAGAAGAAGGGGAAGCATTCCCACCAGAAGAACACCTCAGGAGACGGCGGAGCCCATACTGAGAAGGGCAAGGCGGCTGAGCCATTGCAGCTTGGCTACACCGCACCAGTGGCAGCGAAGCCACTGAGGTCTTAGCCCTACAAGGGTAAGAACCCAAAACCGAATTAGTACACTTGTGAAAACGTATGTATATGGAGTATTGTAAGTATACTGAACCTTGCTAACTTGGAAGCTATAGGTTCTGGATTTGGCCATGGCAAGAACCAAACTGATGGCCGCAGCTACATATGCCGAAACTGCAACAAGGATCATCGCGGCACAGATTGCCAAGGAAGGGAGATCCGCTGCTACACTTGCCAGAAGCCAAGGCACCGTGCTAATGCATGCCCAGAAAACTCTAAGCCCAAGGGCAACTATCAGGGCTACAAGTAGCGTGAAGGCAAGGAGGTTGCATCTGGCGATGCACATGCCCAGCATGCCTCACAGGGACAGGGATCCCGGGGTCCGCAGAAGGGCGCACCGTAGAGGCAGCCGGCCTTACACATCATTGACCGTGACGGGACCGGGACTAGGTCCGGCCCAGGTAACTACCGTAACCTTTAATCCTTGAAGAGCATGTCTAAGTATCAAAGTAATTGTACGAATGAGAGTATGAATGCGTAAGTACTTGAAGTATGAAATTGAGCATGAGTAAGTAACGTGGGAGTATGTATTGAGCATGAAATGAATTAGTAAGCCTAGAACTCACTCTAGACATAATTTACCACCTTAGGGAAATTCTTTATCAGTTAGCCAATACCTTCGAACTCACCTCATGAAGAGACCGACATCGCCACTCACCACTTCAACAACGAGCAGTGTCAGGTCATCCGCCTAGGTATGATCTTATTAAAAGGATACCTGACACCCGAAGCACAAGTTTCAATCATTCGACGATGCAACGAGTTAGGAATGGGTCCAGGAGGATTTTATACGCCCGAATTCCCCGGTGGAGCGACAATGAAGCTGAAAATGATGTGCTTGGGAAAGGATTGGAACCCTTATACCAAGACATACCAAACGACGTGAGCAGGAGACGGAGCAACACCTCCAGCAATACCCCCTGAATACCAAACGCTTGTTACTCAAGCTGTAGAAATTGCACAACAATGTGAAGATGAACCAATCCCTGCACCTGAAGCAGACTTATGTATCGTCAACTTCTATGAGAAAGAAGGACGACTTGGCTTACACCAAGATAAGGACGAGACGGCGGAATCTCTTGAACTAGGAGTGCCTGTAGTGTCTTGGTCCATTGGTGATGATGCCGTATTCTTGTATAGCGAGCAGAAGCGTGTGAACCTCGCAGAGAAATTGGTACTGAGATCAGGAGATGTCCTAATCATGGGTGGAAAATCAAGGCTGCTGTATCACGGGATCCAGAAGATCAAGTAGAACACGACGCCACCGGCAATAATCAATGCCACACACATGAAACCAGGACGCCTGAACCTTACCTTTAGAAAGTATTGATCTTGTAGTAGCATGTAATCCAGTAGTAACGTGTATTAGAGACATAGTATGTATGATGGTTGGTTATTCAATAAAAGCAGTGTTGGCTATTAAATTCCACTTGCGTTCCACCATCGTTAATTATCATCTTATGAATCAATAGGTTGTGGACTCGGTACCGAAGGTAACCTGAGTATCCTCACCGAAGAACAAGCCGGCAAAAGCGGCACCATTCTAACGGGAACATTCCCAGTAAACGGCATCGAAGTCTCAATACTATTCGACTCCGGCGCCTCTCACACCTTTGTATCGCCATCATTCGCTATCAGGTTGGGGCTAGATGCAGATGAGCTACCAAATTTCTTGGTTACTCTCCCGTCGAAGGAGCGAGTAAAGTGTACTAAGTATTACTACACCGCCACAATTCAAAACAAAGGAGAAGCGTTTCCCATCTCCTTCATTGAATTCAACGGGTTGAGATTCGACTTGATAATTGGAATGAACTGGTTGGAGCTGCACAAGGGACGGATCCTATGCGCCGAGCACCGATTGCTGCTCAAGAGTCCATCTGGGATCACTGTTTCATACCGCCAGAGACCGAGAGAGCCTTCAACTACAGTCATCTTCGCTATGGCAATGTACCAGGAGCTCAGGAATGGACATGAAGTATATCTGTGCCATGTGCAAGATCTGGAGAGAGATCCAGAATTCAGTAATGATGTAGTAGTAGTCTCAGAATTCCCTGATGTATTCCCGAAAGAGCTACCTGGTATGCCACCACAAAGAGCAGTAGAGTTCGAAATCGACCTCGTACCTGGTACTGGTCCCATTGCTAGGGCACCATACCGTATGGCACCAGCAGAAATGACAGAACTGAAGGAGCAACTACGTGATCTACTCGACAAAGGGTTTATACGCCCGAGCGTATCACCCTGGGGAGCACCGGTCCTCTTCGTGAAGAAGAAGGACGGTAGTCTCCGCCTCTACATTGACTACCGCGAATTGAATGCGGTCACTGTAAAGAACAAGTATCCATTGCCACACATCGACAACCTGTTTGATCAGTTGAAGGGAGCTTCTGTCTTTTCTAAGATTGATCTTCGATCCGGATATCACCAAATTGCTATCAAAGAGCAAGACATTGAGAAAACAGCATTCCGAACAAGATATGGCCACTACGAATTCACGGTGATGCCATTCGGTTTGTCTAATGCACCAGCCAAATTCATGGACCTAATGAATCGGTTATTCAGTGATCAGCTGTACACTTCAGTAGTAGTATTCATCGACGTCATCCTTGTGTATCCGAAGTCAGCAGAAGAATATGAAAATCATTTGAGAAGAGTACTTGAGACTCTGTGCGAGAACCAGCTGTATGCGAAGTTCTCCAAATGCGAGTTTTGGCTAGATCAGGTATCTTTCCTCGGTCATGTCATCTCGAGCACGGGTATTTTAGTAGATCCATCCAAAATCGAAGCAGTGCGATCATAGCCTAGACCTAAGACTGTTACCGACATCCGGAGCTTTCTTGGTTTAGCCGGTTATTACCGGAGGTTTGTAAAGGACTTCTCAAAAGTCGCTAAGGCCATGACATCATTGATGAAGAAAGATGCACCGTTTGTATGGACAGACGAGTGCGAGGTATCCTTCTAGAGCCTAAAGGACTCATTGACCTCAGCGCCAATTCTCACACTTCTAGAGGGCACAGAGGGATTTGAGGTGTATTGCGATGCATCGGGTAAGGGCATGGGATGCGTACTCATGCAGCATGGCAAGGTTGTAGCCTACGCCTCCCGCCAGCTGAAAAAGCATGAGGAGAATTACCCGACACATGATCTAGAGTTAGGAGCCATCGTCATTGCCTTGAAGATATGGCGACACTATCTCTATGGGGTAAGCATCACTATCTACTCCGACCACAAAAGTTTGCAGTATGTATTCACACAGAAAGAACTGAATTTAAGACAGAGGAGGTGGATGGAGTTCCTCTCAGATTACGACATCAACCTCCAGTATAAAGAAGGGAAGGCAAACGTTGTAGCCAACGCCCTAAGTCGTCGAGCACACTCGCTCCATTCGCTACTCGCTTCTTCTAGCTTGGTTGACGAGGTGCGAGACGCTCAGTTGAGCGACCCTTACTTCACAAAGATCAGACAGAAAATCACCGATGGTACCTTCGAGAGCTGAAAGTACGACTTCAAATTGCATGAAGATGGTCTGATCCGATTAAATGGCATATTATGCGTCCCCCGAAGCAATGCTGAGCTAAGGGATCGCATTCTATAAGAGTCACATTGTTCGACATTGCATGTCCATCCGGGAGCCTCTAAGATGTACAAAGACATGAAGAGGTACTTCTGGTGGTCAGGAATGAAATCAGACGTGACTGAGTATGTTCTAAGGTGTCTCACATGCCAAAAGGTAAAGTTCGAGCACCGAAGACCGGGAGGAATGGTGCAATCCATGCCCATTCCGGAATGGAAATTCCACGATATCTCTATGGATTTTGTTGTTGGACTCCCACCTGCTAGGGGAGGACTCAACATGATTTGGGTAGTAGTCGATCGTCTCACCAAGGTTGCCCGATTCATACCGATGAGGGACACCTGAAAGGTGGCGAAGCTCGCGGAGCTATTAGACAAGTAGATCATCCGACACCACGGAGTCCCGAAAACCATTGTATCTGACCGCGACACCAGATTTCTTTCGAGATACTAGAGAGCAACACGGGAAGCGCTTGGTACTGAGTTGAAGCTTAGCACCGCCTTCCATCCACAGACCGACGGTCAGACAGAAAGGACCATCCAGACACTAGAGGACATGCTTAGGGCATGTGCCTTAGACTTCCAGGGGAGCTGGATTGATAAGCTTCATCTTATCGAGTTTGCGTATAACAATAGCTATCATGCTTCGATTAAGATGTCTCCATTCCAAGCTTTGTATGGTAGACCTTGCCGTACCCCGTTGTGTTGGGATGAGTCAAGTGAAGCGGTCATCATAGGACCGGAGTATCTGGAACAAGTACAAGTTGAGGTACAACAAATACGAGCAAACATGAAAGCAGCCCAAGATAGACAGAAATCCTATGCGGATGTGCGACGACGTGACCTTGAGTTCGCCGTGGGTGACCAAGTGTTCTTGCGTGTCTCACCTATGAAGGGTGTCTTTTGATTTGGCCAGAAGGGCAAACTGAGCCCGAAATTTGTAGTCCCAATACCATTACCGAGAGGATTGGAGCCGTAGCTTATAGGCTAGCATTGCCTGAAGAATTGGGGCGTGTTCATGATGTCTTTCATGTATCACAACTCAAGAAATACATAGCCGATCCCTCTCATGTATTAGAACCTGAACATCTATCCCGAGAGCCGACGATGAGATATGTCGAGACTCCATTGCGAATCCTTGATACAAAGACAAGAGACACTCGCCATAAATCTGTACGAATGGTGAAGGTCTTGTGGTCTAACCACGATGTCGAGGAAGCGACTTGGGAACTAGAGGACGCCATGAAGGCGAAGTACCCGAATTTATTTGTAGACTAGATGTCTAGTATCTGTATAGCACGGAGGGTACGGGGCGTACCCCTTTTAAGGGGGGTAGAGCCTTTTTGCTTTTGCATTGCTTCGGGTTAGCATTGCATAGTATGTACGTATTGTAATTGTATTTTGTTGGCGCATGTAGTGCTAATTGTATTTCATTGGCACAAAGTAGTGCTAGTAGTATCCAGTATGTAGCTAAAATGAGTATGGTATGTGTATGGTATGTGTGTAATGAGTAATGCATTTGTGTTGTACGGTATATGACATGAATGACAATGTGAAGTGTATTGTGAATGAATTGTGGAATGTGCGAATTTGAGGGTGTATTGTGTATGGTATTTGAATTGAGTATGGTGTATGGTATTTGAATTGTGTATGCTTGTAGTGTAAGAACTGTGAACACCTTATAAGGTGGTAGTAGAATGTATTATGGCAATTAGTTGCCAAATGAGTAAAATAGTAAACCGTAAGCCTTGAGCAACTTTGAGGGCAAAGTTCCTTAAGGGGGTAGATTGAAATACCCTGTAATTAAAAATAGTGATTAATTAGGCTAATTATAATTTTAAAGGCTTAATTACACTTAAATAAACATGAGGGAACAAATCCCGAAGAAAATGGACCTTTAAAATGGGTTAAAAGCGTAAACAAACCTTTAAGCGGGTCAAATAGACTCGTAACAATTTTGGTCAACTAAATAGTCACTAATAAATATTAGTGAAGCCTTAGAACCAAAATTAATTAAACGAGAAAATTCCGGAAAGCGAGTTCCGGTTAGTAAAAACTGTCAAACCGAGAAGTTGTGGGGTGAGAATGCAAATAAAAAAAGTTGGTGTGTCCACTTTGCAAATAAAAATAAAAATGCGAGTGTGTGGTGTGTGAGTGGGCCGGCCAGCTTCCCCCTCCCTCACTCTCTTAACCTCTTCCTTATTTGCTAAAGACAAAACAAATAAAGTAACCCCCTTACTTTATTTACTCTCTCTCCTACTCCCCCTCTTCCTCTCACGCACCCATCTCCCTCCTTCTCTGAATTTTCTTCTTCACCTGTGACAGCCATGGAGAAATGAAAGAACCCACTCAACTCCCACCTTCTCTCCTCTTGTTAACCCATTAATCCTTCTCCAAAAATTACAAAATTAGTACCATTGGAATCCCCTTACAAAGGAGAACACTTTCCTCCTTTCAAAAATCCAAAAAATCCATTTTCGTTTTTAAGGGTTGAGGCCATTTGAAGATTTGAGTCCACCATTAGAAGCACCTTCACCTCCTTGTTACTTTGAGGTAAAAAGAAATTTGAAAATCCACCATTTCTAGCCCTTGTTTGCATTATGAGAATTTTTAGTTTTTGAATGCCTTGTTCTTCATGCTCCAGCCGATTTTGGCTACTCTTTTGGGCTAGGAATCTTGTCCTCTTGCTAGACAAGGACTTCATACATTGGTTGGACGGTAATACTCTTTTCTAAACCCTAAAACATCTAAATTCTAGGGTTAGTTAAAATGGATGTTAAGTGTTTATGTGTATTGGTATGGCTTGCTGTAGCACTGCCATTTCTTGAACAAAACCGAGAACAAGAGAAGAAAGAAAGAGGGAAAGAAGAGAAGGAAAGGAAGGAAAGAAAAACTAGTAAAACAAGGTAATTACTCTTGCCTTGAACTAGTTTTGTATGGTGCAATGTAACAGATTTTGAGTAGTAAAATGAGTAATGTATTTGAATAATGAGTAGTAGTAATGTAGTAGTGCAATGGAGAAGAGAATCAAACAGTTTTTGAACTTGTAAAGAATGGTTAAAAAGCTTGGGTAAACCTTGGGTAGTATATGTATGTGTGCAGGAATTTTATTGTGTTGTAGTAGAGTTGAGTTGTGTGTATGGTGTATTGAATAAGCAGGTATGTGAATGAGCAAGTTGTGAGCTAAAGTAATGTGTGGGCAAAGTGAAAATTATAGGGGAGACTATGTCCAATTTTACCTAGGAATGAGAAGACTTGAGTGTTTAAGAAGAGGAAGTAACCTAGGTAGTAACTAGGTGTATTTGGATAGGTTAAAAATGAGTAGTTGTGAAACAGATTTGGAAAGGAACTTGTAAATGGGATGGAACTAGGTTGTGAGTTAATGTATTTTAGATGCTAAGAGTGGCATTAGTTGAGGAAGTATTGGAGGATAGGAGTTGAGGGAAAAAAATCTGTAGCATAGCATAGTAAGAAAACAAAATCTGTAGCAAGTAGTAGGAGTAAAAACTGTTGTAAGTGTTGGAATGAAGTGAGAAAAATTGTATAAGTGTATCTAGGATTGAGTGATAAGTTTGGTGAATGAATTAAGGTGGTTAGAGCATCAAAATGAGTGGTAAACATATTGGGAATGTATTGGTAAAGATTGGGGAAAGAAATGGGGAAAGAAAAGAATTGAAAACAAGGTCTGTAGCAAGTTTCTGCTACCGACCGACCCAGGGCCTGGATCGGTCGGTGGGTCGGTCGGAGCTTAAGTAACGAGTAGTGAAGCACTGGAACAGACCGACCCAGGAGCCGTGAGTCGGTCATGGGTCGGTCGGACTAAAACTCCCGTTTGTCGAAGTTTCTGACTTCGACCGACCCAGAGGTGGGTCGGTCGGTGGGTCGGTCGGAGCTTGGAGAACGGGACTGAAACTTACTGGGACGGACGACCCAGAGGTGTATGGGTCGGTCGGAAAGTTCTGGGTTGGTCGGGAAAAGAAATTTCAGAGAACGAAACTTACTGGAGTGGACTGACCAGGGTTGGGTCGGTCGTGGGTCGGTCGGACCCAAACTTACAAAAAAAATGTTTTACATATCATGATTATAGTAATCATATGAAGGTATATATACACATGTATGCCTATCACCTATATGAATATGTGTAGTAATACACCATTAATAAAGTAATGATGGTAAAGAAGTAAATGAATGAGTAAGGAAGTAAGTGTAAGAAGAGTAAAGAAAAGAATGGTTTTATAATCAAGTAGGAATGCAATGGAGTAGCAAGTACATTAGGAGTATTAATGGAAGAGTAAGTGGGATCAATGATCATACAACTTCATGTATGTATAGGAATCAAATAGTTGATCATTGAAGGAACCCGGTAGTACGAATACGACGGTGAACGGTATGATTTCTTCATGCCCTGTATCCTAACTTGGTTACCCCGATTTGTGTGCTTATGTGATCACCAATAAGATAAAAGCACGAATCGGACTTATATTGCACTTAACTGTGTTTGAACTATTTGTTCTTGTGTATCTTCTTGAACATTTAGTTTGTATAATTCATGAAATGTATGAATGGGAATGAAGAGTATGTGTAAGTAATGTGTACTTGTGTATTGTATGGATGTATGGAAATGAAGTACTGACTTCTACTAATTCCTGACAATCTAACTCCTAACATGAGTAATGAGTAACTGGAATGAGTAGAAGTGCGATATAGTTTCGGCCACGCGTGAGGATAAGGAAACACAAGAGGTTTGGATCTGAATCCTGGCTGTAATCTTTCCATGGACCAAATCCCTTGAATGGGTAACATCCTGGATTAGTGGGCCACCCTAAAGCCCGTGGTGGGATGTAGTAATCCCTGCCCGGAGGTCATACCGACTTAACTGGAGTAAAGTAGTAAAAAGTAAGTATTGTATGTGTATCGGTCCTCGACTATTGTAGTCAATGACCTTGAGTAAAATGGTATTGAACACCCGATTACCCGGGTGTGTAATGAAGCTAACATGACTTCTGTATGGAATGGAGAATTGTATCTCCGTAATGCGGTGAGTAAACGGTAAGTATGAATGGGTGACTTGTAATGTCTTCCTTGTATGTATTGAATGTTGTATGATTGTGGATTGAATGTACTGAATTGAATTGTATAAGCAGTATGTATGTATGAATGAAACGAACCGCATGTATTCGACCAAATAGTTGCCGTACCCTCGCTAGTACGCGGGGTATGCGGTTATCATATGCAGCGTAAGCTGACCCCCTAGGGGGAATGTTTTTATTCTACAGGTACCCCACGAGCGTGATGGTCGAGTAAGACAGGACAAATTCTTTTTGGGGTAGTTAGTAGATTGGGATGGTGTACCGAGTTGTACACGGCTAAGGCCTTTTTGAGTAGCCGGTGTACCATGTGGTACACCTTTTTGGATAATGAATTCATGATTGGATAGAAGGGAGTGGACGTACAAACTCTTAATTTTTGGGAATAGTCTTGGAATGTAATTCATATATTTTGGGATACTAGGTAATCAAATGTAAGTAAGTATTTGGCATTGTAAAGTAAGTAGTATGTTTTCGGTATGTACTAATCATTAGACCGTTACTGTAAGTAGTAGTAGCCTTGTTAGTCTTGGATGGCTAACGGCGTTGTATCACCCGCCGGAGTAAGTAAGTAAGTAGTTTCCACTGCGAGTAAGGTAATTACGGGTATGATTAGAGGATAATGGAAGGATTAACGGTTGGGGTGTTACACTAGTCCATCAGACCGATACATTGTGTATGTATTAGCGTTGTTAGCCACGTGGTAGGTTAACAGCGTGTAACACCAAAGAGTTAAGTAATGTGATGAGTTAAGTTTTCCGCTGCAGTTTGTTGTTGAGTGTGTTGTTGTTAGTTAGGTGTTACAAAAAGTGGTATCAGCGAAGTATCGCTCAGATGACTGAATTACCGAGCTTAGGAAGTACCGAGTTAGGATTTTAGGACTTTGGGTTAATGGTTGAGTGATAACGTGAGAGATACGCTAGTTAGGAATTATCAGTGTGTACTGGAAACCTACTGTAACCTTCCCGCCCTCCACAATCCCTGTTTTATAACTTGGGAAAGAACGCCAGAGAGAAGGAAGTCCTCTCTTACTCGGGAAACCCGATCTGGGTGTTGATATGTACCTCTGTAAGTACGGAGAACCGGTCATACGGTAGATTCCGAAAGGTGGGAATCCCGAAGACGGTTTCCATCTGAACAATGTTTGCCGCATTTAATAGCAAAAAATGAAGAATCCTATGCATAGGAGATAGATTTTCCGGCAACCTGGGTCGACATGCGAGCAGTCGAGAACAACCAGCTTGCAACGCACCAACTGTGCAACGGGCTACGAAGAAGATACAGTACTAAGTAAAAAGGGGACTCCAAGAATGGGGAGCACCCCAGTTAATGAGTATCATGTGAAGACAGTGAGAAGTCACCTAGAGGAATTATTATCACGACAGTAAGATCAAGTGAGGGCCAACAAGGCCACTGATGACGGTGCGGGTAAAATAATACCGCAACCGGTGTGCGTGTTGAACTGACAGCCAGTTAACATGGCGCACTTGCCATGGCAAGTGCTGCTATAACAGGCTGTTCGGGAATTTTTTTTTTTTAAAAACTACAAGTACTTAGTAAAGTACTACGATGTTAAAAGGGATCACCATAAGCGTGGAAGGGCTCAGCAGCCTAACCAATGTATGTGGGAATAAACCAGTCAGCAAGAAGCTAGCCTCAGTTAAGACAAGAGGGCATTGTAATACCGTGAGAATTTTTCTTTCAAATCAAATTTAGTTCAAATGCTTTTCTTTCAAAACCATATTTTCTTCAAACCCATACTCATTTTCTACCTTCTTTTTTTAAAAACCAAAGACTGGTAAACCCAGTTTACTTTTGAATAACCGGATGGAAACCGGTAAACCCAAGGGTAGCAACCCGAGGGAACGGATTGAGTTCATAGTAATACAATAGTGGATAGACTTTCCCTTGATTACGTTCGGGAAGCAAGGAATGCATATTGTCACAGGACAATATAAGGGAGTTGACAACAGAATACTTCACCTAGGCGTGTGACGGACACTACGAGTGTACCAACTGTAATGTGGGATGACCGCACTTCGATAGGAGCTTGTGGGCCTGACAGACCTACACATATGTATACGAGTAGTTGGGTAAGTAGTAATGTATCAGTAGGGTACCCCACATATGTATACGAGTAAAGTCCGGAACACGGGAAGTAGTCGACTCCATACTACGGTCAGCAGTGAAAGTCAAGCAAGAGCAAGGATTACCACGAATGATTGAAGCAAAAAGAACTCAGTTAAGTTAATAAGACTAAAGGAATTAGTTAATTTATTTCAAGGAAATGTTTAAGAGTCAGGAAAGTGCGAAGTGCATTGGTTAGCAAGTGAAGACACCGCATATGTCTTAAGAATCCTGAGGGATAAACATGATAGCTGGAACGGTGATCCAACCTGTACATGGTAAGGCAGATCCCTAACGTGGACGTGTTTGTGTAACAAACGGGATGAAACTCCCAGAATGATCACCTGGACTACCAGGGAATATCCATCTTCACAGACGAGGATAGAAAACCCAGCTAAGAACGCAAAATGGCGTAGTTAACTAAATGTACCAATAAGTGCAAGCCATATGTAAAGGCATAACTTAGCAATACCCAAGAGCAGTCCTTGAAGGGTATTTGGATCAATGATTGTTAAACAAAATAACGTGACAGAAACACAAGGGTTGAAACTAACACCCAGTTTAGACATAAGTTGTCAGGAGACGGACTGACAATCCTAAGGGGCATCCCATGAAAGGAAACGTGATGCAACGACCCTGTCATGGAGCCCAATACTACCACTAAACCATGTAATGTTGTATAGTAAAATAAATGTGCGCGAACCGTCCACAATGGACAGGGCTCGACGCAGTAAGGCTTATAAGCCACAAATAAAGTGTGATATGTAAATTTGATCGATTGCAGAAGTATATGTTGTACAACTAAATAGAGCGGAGAACGAACCACTACTTTAAGATTGGGGATACCTCCCATGTTGTGAAACCGCTGAAGCGGTAGTTATATGAACCAAGTTCAAGAAATATGTTAAGGATTAACCATATTGTTATTACCCGAGAATGTTTTGAATAAGAATAATACGAAAAGTAGGTTTGTACCAGTTGTGGATACCAGAAGAGTATAAGTCTAATAGCAACCACTATAGGTGTGTGATGCTAAATGTTTAGTGAACAACGCACAAAGAGCACAACAGCCAATAAGTGGCGAAACACAGAGTGATGGCGGAAGCTAATACAATAGCGGATGCAGCATAAGTTGATGTTGTACAGTGAGTGAGAGCACGGTGCGAAGTAAGCAACTGTTGTATAAGTATTGTTAAACAATTGTATAACAGATGAGACCAGTTATGAGTTAAACTCAGTGGAAATACAACGGTAAGTGATAGCAAGCAAACAGGGCAATAAGCCAGTAGTCAGTACTATGTGATAAGGAACTCAGTGTGAATTCCCATTGCAATCGCATAAGAGATTTACTGCCAAGAGTTACGCCTCTGCACTCTGTATGACTGAGTGTTTTGGTAGTGCTCTAGTGCAGTAATGATCGAGTGGGATAGCTAGGATTTGGGGAAATGTTAATGGTGGTGGAAGGAGAAAGAGACTTATAACACTATAATGACCAATGCATAGGAAATGCAAGGTCGTACCAATGAAAGAGTACTTGTACAGAACCAGATGTGGAGGAGTGATTAGCAATAGGTGACAGCAGCAGCACTGAATACCAAAACCGGTATGCAATATACCTCAAGTGTGGGAAATAACCGAGAGAGCACTACACATTAGGTAGTAGCTCAACCTCAACCGACAGTGAGTTGGAAGATATTAAGTAAATCATTGTGAAATACATAGCTGGATAAAGAGTTTGTAACTCACCGAATTCTCTCACGATAAGAGATACCATGCGTCGGTTGAGAAACCATTATTACCAAGATAAAGGTGATAAATGGGAGAGGTACAATACATTAAGAATAACGAATGGGGCAATTAAGCTCTAATGTTGTCTGAGTTGTGCAGCAGAGGTCAGTGAACCCATGCTTTAGATACCGAATATACATTGTGAATAGGAATAAATGGCTGATTATTAATGCTTAGAAGCCTAACAGGCCAGAATCGAAACCAGTTAAGAGTTAAAGCAAACTCCAATGAGAATTCTTGGTTTAGGGACTAAACCGACAATATGGTTAACATCCTCTAACCAGAACACGTTGTATAACTGACCGCGTGGAAGTTGAAACACTTCACGATGGTAGTTATTTTTAAAACAATATTCAGTGGTTGATTACGTGGGTGTAATCCCTTTTAAGGGGGGTAGAGCGCAAAACCGCTTAGTGTGTTTTACCGTACAAGTGTACGTGAACTATGTTGTGCATAGCACAAATAATTTGTTTGGATGATTGGTGCATGCGTTACATAAACATACGCATTCATTCATGGTTTAATTGTGGTAATTGCGCACAAAAGATGCGAATACCATTGTGATAAGTGTGTTTTTTGTTAACATTTGTGTGTGGTCGTACAAGTATAAGGGAGTAAAGAAACTCCCGGGGAACAAAACCCCGACAGTGTATAAATGTAAAACCGTGTGTTGTATTTTGATAAAATATATGTATATATGTAATATAGTGATTCATGAAAGGGTATGAAACCGACATAGAACCTAGTGAGAATAAGATTCCCTAGTAATAAGATTAAAGTGAATAGAGATAACTGATAGACGGAGTTCTATCCTTTGGAGATGTAATAATTATGACTAAAAAGACTAAAAGATAGAAAATGGGAAATGTGTGTATTATTTGATGCTTGAAAATGAAGTGGGAGGTGGAACTTGATTTACATGTGATCAAGGGAAGCCGAACACAAATTGGGGTGGAAGGATAGTTCAACACTGATGCTGATCACATCAGGGTTGGATGATTCTTGAAGCTCCCTATAAGTGGTCACAAATAATCACGCTAAGAAAAGAAGCAAAGAGCATAAGTTGGACCTGGAGTTGTATGCATTTTCAAAAAGATTGGAATCGATATTTATAAAACCTTTGATAGATACTTTAAATAAAGAAATTTCTTATACGTAATTGATTGATTTGATCTCCCAAAGGAATCTGCGGGATAACAGTGTATATAAAAGATATGTTGATTGTTATACATGCTATGACATGTGTGGTATACGTGATAAATATTATTTTGACCTTGAGTCTTAATGCAGTTGAGTTACGGAAGTTGTTATGTTACCCAGACCTAAGAGTCTGAGTTGTTATGTAAGTATAAATGTTGTTAAGGTACCCGGACCATTGAGTCCGAGGTTATCATGTAAGTATGTTATGTTATGTACGGACGTGAAATGTTGCCCGGACCGTTAAGTCCGAGGTTGTGATGTAAAGTGTGTTTGGTTATGGAAGTTTATTTTGAAAGTAATTCCCATATTCTAGTCTAATGATGCGTGGGAAATGTGAACTTCGAGGACGAAGTTCTTTTAAGGGGGGTAGATTGAAATACCCCAAACCTTGATATGTTGTTTAAATGTTAAACTATAGTATTTAAAGGCTAAAAAGTGCCTTATAAACATCAATGTACAATTTAAACCATAGTAAAAACACAATAAAACACTAAGACACAGTTTGAGCAAAAACATGCACTAAGCTTGGACTGAACTTGGTTAGGACCCAAAGAGCCTACCAAGACTTTATAACATTCAATTATGATTTAATAAGGCTAATTAAGTCATTAGGAAACGTTGGTAGACAACTAAACCAAACAAAACACAAATAAATACCTTAAAGCCAATATTGGCGAAAATGTGCTCTAAGCTTGGGATAAGTTTAGTTAAGACCTAATAAGCTTACCAAGACTTTATTTGTATGTTAATGAACATATTAAACCAATTACTAAAGAAAACCAAGCTTGAAAACAAGTTAAAACACAAAATGTGCTTTAAGGAGTCTTAAAGCACATTTTTGAAAAATTGTCTTGTAAATGGTTTTGAGTGGCGAAATGTCCATCATTACTCTTTAATTAACATGTGTACTACTTAGTATCACATTAGGAAGTCTAAATCAATGGGAAATCAAAAATTTCACAAATATGTGCCTTAGTTTGTGAATAGTAACTAAAATAAGCTAGTTTATAACATAAGTCAATATAAGTTGTCTTGTTGGTCAACAAAGACCATGACTTCACCTAAAACACTAACGGGGCCGATTTTCATGGGTTACTCACCACACCTAAACAAATAAATAAGTTAAATAATGATAAAGTAAAAGTTACTATTTGCTTTTAGCATAAACACTAGTGAAAAAAGGGTCTTTTTCGGCGGTTTTTTATGCCTTTTTCGGCGGTTTACACCGCTGAAAATGCTACCGCCGAAAAAGGGTCTTCTTATATTGTAACAACCCATCTCGATCCAATCATGGTTATCACAAACTTAACACCATATATACAAACTCTGCAGCGGATTCAAATACGTTCCAGGACCTTGCCACGGTCTGACTACAGAATATACCGAACATTAGTACATACCAATCTTAACCAAATACATATCCTTCTTACAATCCGCTCACATCCTATACATATTACTAACTCAAAATGCCATACGAGTGTACATGCACAACTCGTAGGCCACACTTAACCCGTAACACTTGTACCCCTTCTTACTCTCGCGACGGCCGCCTCCTGACGTTCACCTGTGTAGTAAAAACAGCCCCCAAAGGGGGTCAGCACGAATGCTGGTACGATCCTCTCATGGCCCCCAAGCTAACGTGGCTACGACGACTAATTGTCGATAGCATGGAGGTTGATTAGATGCACAACATAATAGAAAGTGCAGTAAACAACAAACCAAATATGAATAATCAAAGTTCAAACATAATGAACGACTTAAATGCGTTCCCTTAATTAGAGAGTTAATTATTTAACTCCTTAAGTTATGTTCCCTCTTAATCTTAGTCCATCCTTATCTTACCTCAATCTTAGTCTTATCTTAGTCTTATAATGCAAACCATCCTTTAAAAAGGAATGGTTGGAACTTATCTGAAACCTTATCTTAATCTTAGAATATAAACCACTCTTTAAATAGAAATGATTGCATCTCACCTCAATGCTTATTTTTGTCGGGTCAAAAGCAACCCTAGCCAATGAGCTATTAACTCCATTGGTTGAATAAACATTTATCTTATAATTTAGGATTTAGGTGATCCTACCGCACCATCTTAATGCCTCCTACCTTGGACTGTATGTCCAACGTAGCTGAGCCGGCAACCGACCCTAGGCAACAAGTCCGAAGACAAGTCCTTAAGCGGAAGTCGGATCTGCTATAGATACCGACCCCATTTTTCCTTAGCATGCATGACCGGAGTCAGTCCCGGGTTCCTCACTCCCCCCTTAAGTTCCAGTTAGTAGAAGTCTCAAGACAATGTTTGTTGGTTAACCACTTTCGGTTTATAACAAACTAAAATTAGGGAGCGTTCCTTAGTCTCACTCAAATCCTTACTAAGCGTTGGTTAGTAAGTTCTCACGGTAAGTTGTGTTAGTTTTCAAACATCACACAACAATACAATAACATAATGTTCCAGTTGCATGCTTTATCTTTGTTTAGTGAGCACACAAAAACAAATAGCACACAAGCCGAGGGACACCTCGTTAGCAAGCAGGTCACAAGAAGAACTGTACCGTTCACCGTTGGTCGTTCGGTTGCTTACTCTCTTCGGAGTCCAAATACTCAAGCCCTAAAACATTGATTCAGTTTTAGGTTATTAATCACTTAACTTAATTCAACTTAATTAACTTACTTAACCCATAATGATTCCCCACCTAACACCTCTTAAGTTTAACAACTTATTCTTACAACTTAACCTTAAACTTTTAAGTTCACACTTAACTTAATCCCTTAGGTCTTTATACCTCTATTATCATTGCCCTCTTAATAGGGTACCACTAATACCTCTAAACTTTCTTAGGGTTTCTTTTTTTTTTTTTACAGCTTAAGGCTCGACCGACCTTACCGACCGACCTTACCCAAGGTCGGTCCATTCCAGAACTCATTACCGTTTGAAAATTTCACCCCCGACCGACCTTGCAAGTCCAGTCCCCAAGGTCGGTCCATTCCCGAGAGTTTCCCCGTGGGATATTTAAGCCCGGCCGAACTTGCCAAGTTCGGTCCCAAGTTCGGTCGATTCCAGAGACTCTTTCTGGTAGTGTAAACTGAGCTCGACCGACCTTGCAGGTCCGGTCCCTAAGGTCGGTCGGCTCCAGAACCTTGTTTCTAAATTCCCATTTGACTCCAAACTTCTCCACAAGTTCCCCCATGTGTCCTATTACCATCTAGGCACTTAAACTCACCTTAGAACTTCCACCAAACTCTCCAAAACAACTTCCAAAGATCTTCTAAAACATTTACTAAATTCTTACAAACACTCCTAACACTTATCATATAATTCCTTACATTTCCACCTTGTAACCTTACCAAAACCTCAACCAACCCAAGTGTTCCCTCCT
This sequence comes from Limonium bicolor, assembly GCA_023374045.1. Taxonomy (NCBI): domain Eukaryota; kingdom Viridiplantae; phylum Streptophyta; class Magnoliopsida; order Caryophyllales; family Plumbaginaceae; genus Limonium; species Limonium bicolor. Next base: position 245,284,125 of record CM041779.1, read on the forward strand.
TCACAGTTTGAGCACTTCATAAGAATCATTTTCCATCCTCAGTTCATTTACTAAAACTTCATCAAGTCAACTTGCATATCCATGCACAAATTCCTCTCTTTTCCATTTGTTGCTCATCAACCTAAACTCATAAATTTACCTATACATTTCTTGTCATCCTCTTAGCACCTTAACCTTCCTACGCCCTCCTTAGACATCTACATCTCTTTTACTCACCATTCCCATGATCTTACACTCTTATACATTCCTAGTCAATTCCCTCGACATTCGACAACATTCTCCTTCAATTTTTACCTCCATCACCTAAGTCCACTTATTACCATCTAAACTAAAACCTTATTGTTCCACTACTAGCATCATCACTACTTACACAAACTTCCCAAAACTTTCATTGACATATTCCCTAGTTCATACCTAAATCACCTTAAAGCATTATACACCTTCCCCTCCAAATTTGCACAAGTCTTACCATGACTTTGGTGTGTTCAATACATCCACCAATCCTCTAATTCTTCCTAGATAACTCTAGGTCATTCTCATCCTCAAGAACTCCTTAGTTAACTCATTTCCACTCAATTTCCTTTTAATGATCCCAAGTGAATCCTAGGGCATCTTAACTCACCACTACCACTTAAACACTTTGTTTTCTACTCAAATTTCGCCATAGCTTCTCTAGTACATTATCATGCCCAAATGCATTGTTTTTCGTCATTCAACCATCTCACACACATCAAGTTCTTTCTCAACATATTTTATCACCCAAACCAACCAACTCATCCACAACAAACTCAATATATTGCAATAATCTTAAATTGCATAGCACTAAGGCTCTTAAATGACATGGCTCTTAGGCCCTTAAATAACTTAAACTTAAACACTGAATTTCCCACATATAAAAGCTTTCAACCTACAATACACCCATCAATCTCATAGTAATTATAATGCTCTTAAAATCCATCTTAAACTTATATTACTAACTTATTCCCATTGGCTCCTTAGTCACAAGTTCACAAGCTTGTTTAAATTCTTTTTCCTAGGTTATATAACCCATTACATAATGTAAGCTCTAAGCTACATTAGTACTTATCTAAATACCATCCCTTAAACCTTAAACACCATTAGGTAAGTAATTTACCTTGTTTTCTCAAGCTTATCTTAACTTCCTCCTTAGACCTTCTTCTTGATGCATCTCGGCCACCATTTAAATTTCCCTTGCCAATGTTCTAATCAACATACATTGACTCACATGAGTGCTAAACCATACACTAACCTTAAGGAGTAAACCCTAGGTTACAAATGTGTTTTAAGGTCTTAAAATGAATGTTTTACCTTGAAGTCTTAAGGTAGGCTTGGATATGAATCAAGAAGGACCTCCTCTAGCCCTTGGAAAATAGAATCAAGCTAGAACAATGGATAAACCAGGCTCCATGAGAAGGTAATTTCGGTCATGGTGAGGAAGTGATGGAACATGATTTTTCTTACATTTTCTTTACCTTAAGAGAATGGAGAAGCTAATGAACTCTTCAAACTTGATTTTCCTCCATCAATGGAGTTTTCTCTTGGCACCGAAATGGAGCTTTGAAGGATTTGAAAAGATAGAAAGCTGGTGCTTGAGCTAACTAAGAATAATATGTGTTTAGTTTTTTATTTGGAGCTAAAATGAGTAAGTTGTTGAAAAGGCAAGGTGAGGCAACAATGGAGCTTGTTCTCACGGTGTGAGAGGGTGAAGAAAATGAAGAAACCGTGGAAGAAGAGAATGAATGGAGAAGAGGAGAGAAGGTAGGCTAAAAGGTAAGATATTTACCTTAAAAGCAAATAGTACTTTTCCTTATTTCTCTTTTCTTTTCTTAAGTTGAATGACTCATGTGGTGAATCACCACCTAAAAACCGGCCACCCCCTTAATAATCAAGACATTTATGGTCTTGGTTGACCAATTAATTAGCTTATATTGACTTAATGCTAAACTAGCATTAATTGGTTACTATTCACAAATTAGTGCACATATTTCTAAAATTTTTGATTTCCCATTGATTTATACTTCCTAATGTGATGCTAATTAGCACACATGTTGATTAAGATGTAATCATAGGCATTTAGCCACTCAAAACCCATTTCTAAGACAATTCTCAAAAAGGTGCTTTAAGGAGTCTTAAAGCACATTTTATGTTTAAGCTTGTTTTTGAGCTTGGTTTTCTTTGGTAATAGATTTAAAATGTCCATTAGCATATTACTAAAGTCTTATAATGGTATTTGGGTGCTAATCAAAGTCACTCCAAGCTTAGAGCACGTTTTTGCCCAAATTGCCCTTAAGGCATTTTCTTGTGTTTTCCTTGGTTTAAATTGTCTACCAATCTTTCTAAGGCATACTTTAGCCTTACTACATCATATATTATGTTTACTTAACATACTTAGGTTTGGGGTATATTCATATATTTTCGGCGGTTCCTAAGGCAAAAACCGCCGAAAAAGACCTATTTCAGAGGCAAAATTAACGTGAAAAAAATGGATGATTTTCGGCGGTTCCAAGTAGAAACCGCCGAAAATCCTCCATTTTTTTTTTGGTTTTTCTCGTTTTCATTTACAATCCCACATATGTCACAAAACCTGTTAATATGCATCCAAATATGTCCACATATCTCTCTACATCACATGGTAGAGGATCTCATCACTCTTTGTAAGTAAATTGTCAAAAAATCCCAAAAATAATGACACGGCTTACAAATTAATTACCATACACTCCACATTTAAAATGGTCACAAATGACCATACACCACAATTCACATAGTTAGAAATGACCATATACATACACAATTGATCAAATGTTCACTACTATACTCATTGTGGTCATTTTTTACAATCTATCTAACCATAAAAGTCTAACGAAAGTTCTGAATAACAATTCGAGAACAAAAGCAAAAATCAAACCAATGTCATGGAGACAAAATCCGCCCAATCCTCTAGCATCCCGTTGATGGTTTCTGCGTTATATTCTCCAACACTAGGAAAACCTTTGAAAAACAAAACAAGACAAAATTGGTTAATCATCAACAATTATATTAGTAATTGAAAAATAAATATAACTTCGATATACCTTTTCTAACAGATCATCCATCTCACCAAATAGGGTGACTATGTCATGCATATACCTCATGACATAATACCCACACTCTGAACCTCCGGGTTGACGTGAACACTTAAACACAGGAAGAACAGAACTAATTATATAAGACATTTATTTGTGATTACAACCAATCAATAATAAACATGTAAATGATGATGCATTCACCTTCACTGAAGTCCATTGGATGTTATTTTTTGACCTTATACTAAGCTCTGAAAGCATAACACCTTGATACACACTGCATAATTATTATCATCAACATACATTAATTAAATTAGGATATCCATTCATAATAAAATTAAATTAAAGGAGTTGAAATGCATAAAGAATTGCTTCATAATGTACTTACATGCTAAGGTGTGGCTTTATCTTGATTTCTCTTGGATTTCTGGTTTGCAACGGATCAAGAAATAGTATCCGCGAACGATCCAGACACAACACCTGTAAAACCCAATGGCCACTGTGTAATACCAAAACACTCACATGTCATTATAATGCATGTGTGCACAGATAACTACAACAGTTATTCAAATTAAAATGATAAACAGAAGTAAATACCTTTGATGATAAGGTAGCATAACATATTTCTTCCTCACTCTGATGTTGTTAGTCAACGCACGTTGTATGTACACCTTACACGCTTCTGTATCGCACTTCAGAGCAGTGAATAATGCTCTTTCAGGACACAAAAATCCATACTTGGTAAGGCCAAAAGATTGCATTTTGTCATTCAAAAACCTGTTCATAAATAAAAAGACATAAAATTAATAAACATTGCTTCAGAACAATTTATAACTTAATTATAAAACAAAACTAATACTTACAGAATAAATGAATGCATCACTGCAACAGGCACCCAATCAAATCGTAGGATGTCCCTAATCAGTCGTCCACATTTGGATTTCTATAGTTCGTCCGTAGTGAAGAAGGTCATCTACAAAACTGAGTAGGATAGAATTTCTGCCATCTGGGAAGTCACGGATTAGATCATGCAAGCATTTCATGTTTGGCCCCAAGCATGCATATACAGAATCGTCCACAAAATTTTCTCTTTCCACAACATTGGTGGATGCTCTGTATTCAGAGGATCCAATCTTTGACTTCTTTTTGTCAGGAGATGCAGATTTCTTTCTTAATGCCTATTTACAACAGACATTCAATACTAGTCATGAACTGAGCATCCACACATACTATACTCATCTAATGAACAATAATAACTACACTAGCTTAGTGGTTAGTATTAGACATACCTTCACACACTTCCGAATCAGACGAATGGGCCACTAAACGAATGCACCCTTTGCAGACCGAACTGTGTTGTACTCCTCCGTAGGTACAGGGAGTGGTAGATCAGGAACCGTATAAATTGTTCGTCCACTGAGACTCTCCCGTGATACGGCTTCAGTGGTATTCCATGGGTCACGTCATAAGGGCCTGATTGGTACACACCCTTCCTTCCGTGACAAATATTTCTTCATTGTTGTATGGAAGCAGGAGGTTACAGTTCCACGGGTCCTACAATTTCATCAGAGTAGTAGATGTTGAACTAAAAATATGTAATAAAAGATATGACAACTAATAGAACAGTTAAAGGTATAAAAAATACTTGTACATAAGCGTAAGGATACTGGTCATTGGAATCCACACTTGTGTACACTCCAGCAGGAGTAGGGTCAGAATATCTTGGAGGAACATATGGCTGGGATGCATGACTGTCTTGACGTATTTCATCAAAGACCTCCTGCTTCCACTGCTCTCTCATTTCATTAATGGCACGCATGTGCTGCTCGTAAGAAATTGTTTGTCCTTGAGTACTCCCTTTCCTTGACCCGGCGTTACCAAAAGTTTTCTTATCCCTATGTTAACACCCCCTAACCCCACAGCTCGGCCTGGATGATCTTTCTTTCCAAGTGCACGAGACAACTGGTCATCATGTCGATCAGGTACCCAAGTCCCTTGGGTAACTTGTTCATTCAGCTCATCCTTTATAATTAAATGTAGAAAACAGTTAATTATAATTTTTAAGATGATAAAAATAAATTTGTCAAAAATTTGAGAGTAAAGAAAAGTACTTACCATCTTATCAACAATTTCCTTCATCTTCTCGAAAGGATATAAACGCTCTCCAGTTTTCGGGTCTTTCTTAGTACGTGAAAGCTTCCAAAACGTACCCGGTAGCTGGTGCTCATCAAGAGTGCTCATATCTGATGGCAAATCTCTTTCTGCCACCCATTCAGGCACTCTTCTATTAACCCCTTTCGCACCCAACACGTGATGATATTCATTCTTCTTCGCATTCGCGGATTGGGCTTTACGGTACTCCTGTTATCAAATAAACACACAATTAAGATGACCAAATATATACATATGTAAATATAAGTACCTCAAAAATATATATTTATATAATAATTAATTATTTAATAGTTAATAAATACCTTTTTCTCCATCTTCTTATCATAGAACTCCTGCCACTTCTCTTTGGTTATTGGTGTGTAAATCTCCCAAGGTTGGCGTGTGTCGCCGCCGTCCGCTCTTAAGCTTCTTGGTGATAAACCACTTAACCAGATCATGCTTATGATCTGAAAATTTCTTGTGCATCATTGATTTGACAATGGAGTAGTACTCACTTTCTGCTGGTATTTGATATCGTTTCTGCTGCATATTACCATAAATGAAACAAATATTAGTGATGGATACCTACAAATTATACAAAAATAATACTTTAACTATTGTTTATTTACCTGTACGATCTCAAACATCTGTCTCTTTAGTCCTTCATCAACTTGAGGCCAGGTGAGAGTAATATCACAATACTCTCGCACAATGATGCCTAGCTCTGTAGTGAAGTCTGAAATACCCCAAACTTAGATATGGTGTTTAAATGATAAACTAAGATATAAGGAGGCTAAATAATGCCTTAGAAACATTAAGAAACATTTCTAATCAAAGAAAATATAAGGAAACACCAAAAGAGCAGTTTAAGCAAAAACGTGCTCTAAGCTTGGAGAGACTTAGATACCCAAATATTGTTCTAAGACCTTATAATATCCTAATTCATTTTAAATCAATTACCAAAGAAAACCAAGCTTGAAAACAAGTTAAAACACAAAATGTGCTTTAAGGAGTCTTAAAGCACGTTTTTGAAAAATTGTCTTGTAAATGAGTTTTGAATGGCTAAATGTCCATCATTACTATTTAATTAACATGTGTACTATATAGTATCACATTTGGAAGTCTATATCAATGGGAAATCAAAAATTTCACAACAATGTGCCTTGTTTTGTGAATAGTAAATTATTTAAGCTAGTTTATAATGTAAGTCAATATAAGTGAGATATTTGGTCAATAATGACTTATGTACCCCTTGTTACTAATGGGGGCCGGTTTCTTGTAAGGTGAGTCACCACCTTCATGACTCATTAAGCAAATAAAGTTTTGTAAAGCAAAAGTACTATTCACCTTTTACATAAATATCACACTTTAGTGATTCTCTCTCCTCACTTCTTAATTCTCCTTTGTTTCCCCCGATTTCTTG